>JAEBDU010006434.1:0-14370 GCA_016802625.1 Heliconius numata | reverse complement strand
CGATGTAACGAAAAAATCAAGCTAATCTATCCTGTTTATATTAGTTAACAAGTGCAGGTGCCGCGAATTTGCAACAGCAAGATCCTAGGTATGTGTGGATAAAACCCACCACCATTTTTTGCCACGTACAGCATTGCTATATAGGTAAAAAGATTGATCAGCCTGATCAACCCCTCCCATACCACACTGTAAAACCTTCGCACTAATAAAATTTAGTTAACTTGGTAAAAGCAGTAATCAAAATCGGCTCGGTTTTTCTTTTCATATCCTTTACTGCTGAGTTTCATCTTTTAACAATTCTTAAATTTCTCAAGACGACCTTCTATATTAGTCGTAGTTGGATCACTTTTACACCAACTGGGTTGCTCAAGATTACGGTTCCTCTACGTCTCTTAGCAAAAGGTTGATAAATGCTTCTATTAGTAAGCAGGCAGATTAGCAGTGCTTTGTATATTTACATCTTCTTCTTCGTCGATTACCACACCTGGTTTTAGAGGCAGCGCAACTAAATATACCTCTCCGAAGTCTTTTTCTTCAATAATTACAACTGCGATTGCTTCTTGAAGACCCTTATATTCATTGCGACCGCTAAATATCCTAAGAGTCGTTATGAACTTTGGATGGACATGCATATAAAAACATAAAAATTGACCCCTGATGTGCCCATTGGCCCCAATTGGGGACAGCATCGTAAAAGTTGAATTTGTCCTATTACGACTCTTCTTTTCTAATCAAATGTAGTTATATTACATAGAATACTAAGTACTTAAGTATGTTTTGTACCAAAACAAATGTACTTAGAAGAAAAATTAAAAAATAAATATACTTACATTTTGCCTTCACAGATTTCGTGAAACAGCTTTACAAAAGGCACGAAATGAACGATTGTAAAAAAATTTTAATTGGATTTTACGGCTACAACATAAGGATATACTACTTATCTTTACAATTCTAGACATAAACTGCATAAAAAAAAAAAAAAAAAAAAATAAGGGTACTATTGTAGGTGTACCCATTTGGGCACGGCGGGTCTATATGGGTTAACACGGTAGTTGGGGGTTTAATCCCCTCTAGGGGCAATGAACTATTATTATTTCTTTTGGTTAAACTAAGGGCGGCGTTGAGTTCCGCCACATAGCACACGATGTCTTAAATATTATTGAAATACCTTCGTTTCAGCTCTATAGGAAAAGCAATGGCCTATTCCCCTATTAAGACCTTGAAATATGCCAAATATATCTCCAGGTCCGAGCATCTCGTGGGTGGTTTCAGTTAGATCAGGTCGTACAGATACCACGGAGACTTTTCCGAACGCCACCCAGTGCATTCGGGCGTCACTGTCACCAGCTACCACTATGTAATTACCTAGAATGTATAATATAATATTTTAAAATAATCAGCAGATTATAATTTTTAGATTGTTAGATTTCTATCTCTTTTCTCTTTTAACAGACACTGATCAGTTCGATTTTCAGTCGGGGTATATTTTTTTTTTCACACGCACTAGGTCACATATACTTTTTTTTCATCTTCACGCTGTATCACGCATGTAGCAGGGTCGGTAGAGGGTGCTAAATGTTAAGTCACTCCGTTCTACACAAGCCACTGAATTCTTGAGGCATTACGTGTTGAGTGGCGGAACTCAACGATGTGTTTTGCCTCGACACCGGAGCGAAGAATTGAAAATATAAATGTAAATAAATATTTCATTTCCTCGAGTGGGGATGGAACCCAAAATTGTCGCGTTACAGGTAAACCCTTGTGCCGCTGCGCTACAACGGCCTTATATTATAATTTAATCATAATTATAATTTAATTATAATACCATATATTATAATATTTATCATATATTACTTATTTAATTACATTTACTCTCCCGAGTGGGCACTAAGCAAGCAATGTCTCAAAAATTCAGCGGAAAGTCAGGAAAAGTAAGTAGTAAATAAAGAAATAATATCTAAGAAAACAACGACTTCCATATTATTTTTTGTTCAGTATAAGAATTATTAGATGCCTCCCCTACAACTCTGTAGAATGATGTATGAACCAATTAACTAACTCATTTTTCTCTATTTATCAACTTCAAGTCGTCGGCTTCGTATAAAGATCGAATGCATTTCATTTGTTTCTGGTTAGCTTTAGTTACAAGCAACTTATACAATCATATTTGAAATTAAGTTAATTATATGGAACCAAAGCTAATGAAATTAAAATTAATTTTCTAGAAAGAATGAAAATAGTAATATTTTGATAAGTATTTTCCGAATATTTAATTTTAACTATTTAATGAGAAATTATTGTTATTTAAAATTATTATTAATAATATTTTAATCTATTCGATCTGATATATTTCTATACAAAAAGCTTTAAATTCCGCCGCTCAACATGCAATGAATCGAAAAATGAAACGAAAAATGGGAAATGGAGTGACTTAACACTAGGTTACCTGTGCCTGAAGCGGTTACAGCGTGAAGAAAAAAAAAATTAAGGTAACATGAAAATAAAGAAGTTTTAATTTTAAAAAAACACTACCTAAAGTTGCTTTCCGGCCAGGATATCAGTACACGTGTACAAATTTTCAAACCAATGTAAAGAACAAGAACTGCAAAATGGTATTACAAAATCATTTTCTCATATAAAACAAACCAGTTCAAACAAGAGAAAAACTTACCTGGAAAATAAACCGAGTAATCTAGCAACACGGTGAGCTGACGAAGGAAAGGCTCGCCGGTGTCAGCGAATAGGTAACAACTGCGCAAATGTTGGCCGAACATCGCCGACATCAGGTCGCAGCGGAGCACGTACGGTGTTTTTGCTATCAAAGCTGGTAACTTGGGGAATTGAAGAAGTTTTTAGTTAATAAGATTTTCTATATATAGAGAATGAAGATTGGTTAACCTAAAAAAAATAATTTAGGGAGTAAATAATTAAATATTCCTGTTTTTTTTCCTTATGGTTATTTTTTTATTTTTATGAGACTACTTTTATTGGAGATATCCGATATCCAATCGTATTAGAAACTTGTAATCAGTGAGAATCGAACCTACAACCTATCGTGTTAACAGTCACACGTTCGTTCTACTGCATCACAAGTGACAAAATTAAAAAATTAAAACTTAAAAACGATTTAAAAATTTGAACTTTATTTACAGCTTTATAATGTTTTCGTTAAGTTTATCTCTAACTTTATGAAAAATATTTTTGATATTTCAAATAATTAATATACATTTAATATATTTCTTGTTAAATATGATAAAATCAAAGTTAATAATTTCTCAGAATAATTCTTGCAAAATTATCCTCTACGACTAGTTGGAAAAATATTTTTCTCATTTAATTCCGAGAAAAGCTAAAACTCTAGACTAAGATTTTGTTTTTATTTTGAATACACAAAAGTTCTTGTTTAGTGTTAGAATATTTTTTTATTCGTGTTATCGTGGTAAATTGGAAAAGAATTTGATTGTAAACCCAGTGGTTATGGGTTCGATACCAACTCAGGGCAATGCAGTATTTGCATTCCGGTTCCGCCATTCATCTCGGAATGTCTCAAATTCGGTCGAAATGTGCAAAGTGTAAATATTTTTTATCGTAAAGCTAAAATTCTTTTTAACGCCTGTTATTGGGTTTTTAAATTTTTGTATAGTGGTATACAAACACAATTGTATGTATAATCCCGCTATAGCTGGATAGGCAGAGCGAACCTAGTGTCAAAATACTTCATTATCCACTTTAATAATTTAATATACTCAATAGAAAATCCTGTATAAAATGTATATATTGTATAATTGTATATAGATGCAGAACAATTTAATTGCATCTCAATTTTACACCTTTTAACATTTCCACTTCAGTAATTTGAAAGTACTTTTCAGGTCACGTTGTTTTTCAAACTAATTTAATCTACTTTTATCATTTTTAGAATCATAAAAGAATATATATGAGATAATTATGTTAGAAATAATTAGAAATAATGACCATAGAGGTTATATAAGAACGACTCTAATTACTGGCTGGCACTTTTATGGGCTGTCAACGACGACCGAAAGAAAAGGATCGCTAACGTCACTCTGCCCGATGGATTGTTTAGAACCAGATATTGTGATTAGACTGCTAGATAATTCCCTTTGGTTGTTTAATAATTATTTGAAGCCTTGTTTTAATTCATTACCTTTCACACTTTATTTAATATTATCAATAGTTTCTAACAATTAATATATTTTACCGGCCAGTTCGTGTATATTCAAAATGTTAATTAATTATAAAATAATATAGTGGTATTCGATAATTATTATTATGGTGGAATTCAATTAAGCTGGTGTTTAAATTATAATTACCTTATATAATAAAAGCACTAATATCAATCACTACCTACTATATACACGAATGAACGTAGTTTATTATAGACTATTTTTACATTAATATTATTCTTATAGATATTAATTAATTCGGTAATGTGGATTAGGTACATATTATAAAATAATTAACTGACTTTAAATATTAAAGTTGTTTATACATGTATACGAGTATGTTGTTTTCGTACCTGTCTTCCTCTTTCAGTAACCCACAGCTGTTGAGTGTACTTCCAAAATTTCGTTAATTGGTAATCTATAAGGAAATTTATTTTTATTTTATAAATATTATTTTTATGGAATCTCACATTCTCACACTTAACAAACTCTTCCGCTTTATTACATTAGTATAGATAGATATAATGGACACAAGCAAACTTTTAAAAAAATAATGTTTAACCATAGAACGGGAACGGAGTGTTCTAACACTAGACTCTCCCTGCCTACCCTGCTACAAAAATAAATAACAGCTTATAAAAAAACATAAGCCCCCTTAGTGAAATCATTATAAAACAAGAAAATAATATAAAAAACAAAATACTTGAAAGTCCTTGATTTTTCAAAACATCAATCAACTCCTTGGTAATTTTTTCATATGTATTTAGAGCGTATTTGCTGGAATATGCCAGTTGCATGGCTGTGGCTATGACAGTGGCAGCCAGCAGCTTACCACAAATGAGGCATATAGCTAGTATTATCATAGGAACCAGTTCCTCTAGAACGAACTCGTCGCCTCCAGTCGATGTCAGTTCAGCAACTACCACGTAGAACGAGGTCGTGTAGTCCCATTCGCGTTGAGGTGTATCACTATATTATTAAAAAAACTTGTTAGTGTAATATTACTATTCAAACGTATATGATTATAAAAAATAGAGGGGGGGGGGGGATGACTGTGTGTTCAGTTCCCAGTTGGGGAAATTAATTATTATTATTTAATGTTTTCATTTCTCCGCTCTGTTAAAAACTATACTAAACGAGGAAAAGACAGATAAAATATTTGCCTTTCTTTTATTTTAAGATTGAACCTTCAAAACAATGTATTGAGAGGAAAACTTAACTCCTCTGCCTATCCACAATAGGAAAATTAAAATAAATTATTCCCCAAATGGGAAATTAACCTATAACAATCGCGCTTACTTCCATACACTGTCCACTTTGCCACAAAGGATATTTTGAAAAAGTTATTAAATTAAACTACAATCGAATGATATTCTGAGAGAGTTTAATAAGTTAAAGGTACTCCCAACGCCTTTTTACCCTTGTACCCTTGTACCCTTGTACCCTTGTAATAGTGACGTACTCACTCGTCAAGTAAATAAAGTTTAACAGTCCTCAATAAGTTGAAGGGCGACGTGGCTATGAGGGTCACCAGCCACGAGCACGTTAGTGTGTGAAGCACTAAAATCACTATGAAAATTGTCATTGTCGACTGAAAATATGAAATTAAAATATATTATAATTTATATTAGACTAGCGGTCCGCTCGCGGTTCCACCCGCGTGAAATATGTTATTATCAATTTCTATCTCCATGACTACGTCCTAGTGACGTCTATACAAAATTTGAGACTTCTAGCATTTGTAGTAACGAAGTTTCATACAAACTTTCGACCCCAAAAACAACCCCTTAGAAATCGAATATTGCAAATTCCCGTCTTAGCGAGCACCTACGTCCTATAAGTAACTCCTATGCAAAATTTCAGATTCCTAGCACATGTAGTTTCTGAGATTTCGTGATGAGTGAGTGACCTTTCGATTTTATATATATAGATGAAAAGAAAAAAATAATTTAATAATTAAATATTAATTATTAACAATAAATGAGCTTCGCGCTATATTTCGCACACATCACGCTAGGCAGAGGGAAACAAATGTTAAAACACTCAGTTCTCCACATTCCGCTAAATTTTCGAGGAATTGCGTGTTGAATGAGCAGAACTTAACACCAGGCTTTCGTCTTAGTGCCAGAGCAAAGAAATGATAGTAATAATTCAGTCCCCGTGTGGGGATCGAACCCGTAACCGTCGCGTTACGAACACACCCTTGTACCGCTGCGTTACGACGGCGTCTAATTATAATTAATACAAATATAAGGATATAATGAACAACATAATATATATGTAAGTTATATATGTAGAGATATACGACATCGCTACGAGAAACCGCAAGGTTAATTTGGCTTACCACTGATCCCGCACAAACATTCGTAGCATCTGTTTACGTTATATCAAAATTCTTATATTATATTATACGCAGTTTTGCATACTTGTAGAAGTATGGGAAAGTAAGTATGCTGTGGTGGCCGTAGGTTCATATACAATTGATTATTTATACATATTTCTATTATAATATATACCTTATATATACTCTCACTTTTATTTAAAAAAATAATAATTTCAATGTTTTTAGGGTTCCGTACTTTCTAAAGAAAAAAAACGGAACCCTTAGAAGATCAATCTGTTGTCCGACCGTCTGTCAAGACCCTTTATCTCAGGAACGGTTGAAAGTTGAAATTTAAGATTTTTTTTATTTACTAATATAGTACAAATATTATATTCATTATTATTTGATATGGCTTTTAGAGCTACTAATTTTACTCAACTAATTCCTCCTGTTTTTAGTATCTACATATTATTTGTATTCAATTCTAAGCCAAATAATAAGAATATAATTAAATTATACGTATACATATATATATTTATCTTCGTTTTCAATTCATATCAGATACATCCACTTGCGCCTACAATAAAACACATTAGCCTACAGCGATTGTTGGTCGCTGGATAATTTTGTGCAAATATTTTGGTCCACAATATTTTTATTCACAAAAATGTTTTGGAAATGTGTTATTTTACGAAGCACTTGCTATAATAATATTTTTAACTTCACGCTGTATCCCACACATACCTGTGAACCTAGTGTTAACTCCGTTCCCATTAAGACACTTCTGTTACCCACTTTCCGCCAAATTCTGGAGCTATTGTGTATTATGCCAAACTCAACGCCACTCTTTGCATCGTTACTAGAGCGAGGAAAAATATTTCTCTCTCGAGAAAATGAAATTATATTCTCAAGTTGGAATCGAACCCCTAAACCTGTTTGCCTGGCTGACTGCCCCCCTAAATGGCATAATAAAATGTTGATCAAAATATAATTAATTAAAGCATAAAATATTTTCCCAAATACCTGAAGCGTTGTTAAATTATTAGTAAGCTCAGCAGAAGTTTTGCGATAGAACTCCACCAAATATTTGAGTCTGAATAATTTATTTGCACGTAAATAGTGCATTGCGAGCGTTGGGTTTCTGGAAAAGAAATAATTCAATACTCGAAATGAAACGATGGATAATTGAATTTGGTTTTTAAAATCGAACTTTCATATAATATAATCAATAATCATTGATTATTGTCACTTAATAGTTAAATTTGAGATATAGAAGGAAACTTTAAAATATAACAAACTCGTCTATAGTGCCAAACTTAAACTGGAAATAACTATAAAAATAGTATACTTTTTCGGCACAATTTTCGGTTCAATTCCCACTCGAGGCAAAGAAATATTTAATATTCTTAATTCCGTCGCTCTGGTTTCGACGCAAAGCGGAACATTAAGTTACACAATGCCTTCAGAATTCGGGGATAAATGGGGAAGGGAGTGTCTATACACTAGGTTCCCTCTGCCTTTAGACACCAAACAATTCATTATTTAAAAATAAGGACTCACGTAAAACAAAATCCGAATAATTCAAATGGGAAATTCGTTAGTAAATCCAACCACACCCACAGTTTGTGCCTGTAATATCTGGCGCGACATTTAGATGGCTCTATTATGAGATTGCCATGTCGGTTCACAAATCCCTGAGAAACGATAGTTTTATATAAATTTTATAGATAAAAATTATTTTATAATATTTATATATTCATATACTATTTTAGGAAATATCTAATATCGAATCTTGAGGCTAATCGTAGCGCAACTATAAGCACGAGAGATTAAGGTTCGATCCTACTCACGAAAATGCAGTATTTAATATTTTCATTTTCTTCGCCCTGGTAACGAGGCAGTAAGTGATAGACGGAGTGTCTTAACATTGGGTACCCAGTTTCTCTCTGCCTACCCTTCTAAGTTAAGAATATAGCGTGAAGTTTAAAAAATGTATGTATGGAAAAGTTAAACTCAAATAAATTGATATACATATTAGAATTTTGAAAGTATGTTTATGATTAACCAAAATTATTTATAACAGCAAAATATTATTTTAATTTTGTTTTAATTTACATACTTTATAAATAATTTAATATAATGAAAAACTAAGCTTACCTGATGCATAGATAAATATAGGTAAATGTAAAAGTACGTATCAAATATGGACTGTAACCAGAATATAATATAGCAATCGTTTAGAGTGACTATTTCATACAAAGTCAATACGTAATTAGCGACTGCCATAATACAAGTCATATAGCCCAAACCCTTAAAATAGTAAAAGTATATATTTATTATTATTATACATATTTATGAGAAAAAAAATTGAGGCCACTTGTGGCGCAGAGGAGTTTACACTTCCTCGTAATAGTAACAAGGCAAAGCGCGACGTTGAGTTCCGCCGCTCACCGGGAAAGGAATTCTCTAAATAGACACTGAGTGTCTTAACATAAGGTTCCCAGGTTCCCTCTATCTACATGAATATATACAGCGTACACTTAAATTTGAAAGTTATTTCCTCTGTAGTATATAATTATTAAAAAGAATGAAAATAACTTCATTGTTATACAAATAGCACGCGTCTGAGTAGTTTTAAGTTCACAAAGTGCGATATTGAATACGACACTCAGTACACAATATCTCTAAGTTCCTTGGAAAAGGATGACGCAGTGACGTCATTAGGCACATTGTCTGACCAGAAATATGTCATAGAATATAGGTAAATATGAGAAAAGTTACTGTAAAAATTATATTAAAAGAAATATGTATATAATTAAAGATATATATAATTTAATAGATTTTTGTTTAAGTTTACGCTGTTTTCCGCATATAACAAGGGGAGGCAGAGAAAACTTGCAGACCTAGTGTTAAGCATTCCATTCCCATAAAGACACTACCCACTTTTCCCCCACTTTTCGCTAAATTCTGGAGGCATTGAAATTGAGGGATTGATTGAGACACCAGAGTGAAGAAATAAAAATATTGAAACACGCTTCACGCGCTTATTCCCTGCCCTCACTACAGAATACTTGTTATAAATATTTTTAAATATTTTCTAAGCTTCCATATACCTGAAATAATCTTGAGCCCGGCTTGAAGAGGTTATTCACGTCTAAATAGCTTTGGTACGTCATGACGCTGGCTAAAGATTTAACTTGGCTTACGTTGCTTCTAGAATGCGAACTAGACAAACTGTATTGACCTATTAGAAATTTAATTTACTATGTTATAATAATTGGTTTAATATAACTTACAACTAAAACAGTTTTCTTTACAAGCCATAATATATGTTACATGTGTTTTCTGTCACATAAACGATTGTATAAAATTGAAATTAAAACCTAATTACCATATCTGCTGGAGCCACTTCTAGAATCAAAAGCCGAATCTTGTGACAGTACATCTAAATCTGAATCTGTAAGTATAAATAAAAAAATATATTATATATAAAAAATAAGCGTTAAGTTCCGCCATTCAACACGCAATGCCTTCGAAAATTGGCGGAAAGTGGGGAACGGAGTGTCTTAACACTAAATTTCCTCTGCCTATCCTGCTGTTTGCGTGAGACAGCGTGGAGAATTAAAAAGAGAATTCTACTATCCATTACACAGAGAGCTCAGAAACTAAAACTGATATATCAAAACAACATTAAAGTTATAGATTGAAATAGCATTGTGCATCGCCTTTTTCGAAAACTTTTAATAAGATTACGAATCGAATTATCGAAACTTTTAATAAGATTACGAAAGAAGGAAAGTTTTCAATCTTTCACCTGAGGAGTCATCCTCCAAGTTGTCCATGGATATAGGTAAAATGTAATCTTTAGACATCTGAAACGCCTTCTTCAAGGGAGCTTGTATTTTAGGATAGTATTTAACTAAGTTGAAGAATGTTTGTGATGGAAGCACCAGCAAGTCTAAATTTCGGCTTGCGAAAATTGCTACTTCGGAGCTTGACATAGATTTCTGGAATTATTATTTTAGTTTAGGCTTATTTTGTGGGATTTTGCCATGTCTGTATTTTTTATTTATTGTTTTATATTTTAAGAATAGAGTGACGATACTCACCCCCGAAAAGTTGCCAAACATTCCACCAGGGCCCATACAAGTGATCATCTCGTTGTATGAACTTAAAACGTCGACCTGAAAATTTAAATGATATAAATCCATCGCTCTTAACCTATATTAAAAATCGTTGTGGCATAGGAGTACAAACATGTGACTGTAAAAGCGACTTTTGTACGTTCGATTCCCACTCAAGGGGAATGACATATTTATTTTTTTTGTTTTCTGGGTTTGGTAACGAAACAAAGCACAGCACTTAGTTCCATCACGGGAGAATTTCTCGCAATGCCTTAAAAATTCGGCCGAATGTGGGTAACGGAAGTGTCTTAATGGGAAACTCATGACTTGAATCCCAAGATCCTTCCTCCTACTTAGGTACGTGTAGGATGCAGATTAAGCTGAAAAAAAAAATAGAACATAATTATATGAAAGACAACGAAAATATGAAATAAATACCTTTCCCCTGTAAATAATATAAACGTTTGTCTGCATGTCCTTACATTGCACGACCGTATCACTCTTAAGAAAATACATCTCATGGAGGTGCTGCGTGATGACCCTGATGAAAGAGCGTTCCACTTTGCCGAATAGCGGCACTTCTCGTAGCGCTCTCTCATACATAAAAACAAGGGTGTCTTCCATTAACGCGGAGTTCAAACCTCGGCAGATTTTCTACAATTATATGAATAAATCAAATAAATCAGCTGTCTGCTATCCCGCATATAGCAGGGAACTTAGTGTTAAGACACTCCGTTCCCCGTTTTCCATCGAATTTTTCAAAGCATTGCGTATTGAGTAGCGGAGCTCAACACTGGGCTATTGCTTTGGTGCCAGAGCGTAGAAATGAAAATATTAATAAATAATAGTTAATTCCCCCGAGTGAGGATCGAACTCACAACCGTCGCGTTATAGTCCCTCTGCGCCAGAACGGCCTTTACAATTTTACAATTATGATAAACATTATTTAAATTAACCTGTTTTTGGATGAATAACAAGGCGAGCAACAGAAATCTCGCGATGTCGGCAAATTAGCATTTACGTATCCTCTATATAAAAGTTAATTTGGATAAGTAATAATGAAAGTTTGTTTAAATTACTAAATTCAAGCCCGAATTAACTTTCATAAAAGCATCATAGCAGAAATAATACGAATGAATGAAATACAAAGTTGCGAAGTGGAAAATTTACGCACCTGTGGATCGCTACCGTGGGTTCTTTTCCAGACGTAGTCAAAATATTTCAAAGTTTTTATAGTTAACATGGGATCTACGTTTTCTCGATATAAGAAGTCGGTCAAGTCTTTTATTTTCTCCTGTTTACAAATAAAATTAGTTAAAACATGTTTTTTTAGCTTTTCCCCCTATCCTGCAGAAAGCAGGGTAAGCAGAGGGAACGTATTAAGATAGTCCGTTCCTGTCACCGAATTTCGAGGCATTGCGTGTTGAGAAACGGAACTTAACGCCGTGCCTTGGTTCACATGTTATTTAGTCTAATTATAAAAGTTACACACATATTTTTCGCACACCTTTTCATGGTAGAATATTAAAACATTCATGAAGAGAACATGTTTCTATATAATACTAGCGGCCCGCTCGCGGTTTCACCCGCGTGAACTATGTTATTAATTTCTGTCTCCATGACTACGTCCTAGTGACGTCTATGCAAAATTTGAGACTTCTAGCATTTGTAGTAACGAAGTTTCATACAAACTTTCGACCCCAAAAACAACCCTTTATAAGACGAATATTGCAAATTCCCGTCTTAGCGAGCACCTACGTCCTATAAGTAACTCCTATGCAAAATTTGAGATGAGTACATTATCCTAAGTATTCTTAATTATACTTGATATTATATTCTAGTCGAATAAAACTCGTTGTTTTTATTATTTCATTATGGCGGTAAAATATATTTTAGTTAAGAGACTTCTGTATTTTTTAATAAACAAAAATACTTCTATAAATGAAAACAAGTAAAGCTAAATTTTGACAAAATTAAATAATATTTGCTAGAGTTTTTTCTTATCTTTTAACATGTATAGTTTTTTATTTATATTAATAGTAATATTATGTTGTGCCATTACGCTATGATATTTCAAATTTTAATTTCATTTCAGGACGCTGGAGCACAACCTTAAGCATGACAGGCTGTGAGTTCGATTTCCAGTTGAGGAATTGACATATTTAATACTTATTTCCTCGCTTCCGCCACTCAATACGCATTGCCTCCAGAATTAGGCAGAAAAATGAGAATGGTACTTCTGTTCCCTTCTTAATTGGAGTGTAGTTAAAACTAAGTTCCTTAGGTTCCCTCTGCCTACCCTTATACAGTGTGAAACTATTAATTTTGAATAAGTCACTGTGTTTTACAATAAAAACCAATCAAAATCATTGATGTAAAACTTGACAATATTTGCTCATTTAAAGTTAATAAAGGGACATGATAAAAGGGACTCTCTCTAATAAACAAGAGCCAAGAAACTTTACATGTACGATATTATAATACAAAATCCAATATTGTTGATCAACGTTTCTAATAAAGAAAATTACAACTTTAATTTTCTACTCGAGCTGGCTTTTTTCATTTCTTTTTTTTTTAAATTCTTTTAATATCCGTTACAAGAAGATGCTGAGCACGGAGGCATAAGATTTATCATTTGAACTACTAATACATTAAAAATACAAAAGCTTGCTTGGAAATTAAATATTATAATATACATATATAGTATAGTAAATAATAAACAATTCATTATTGAATTAAATTATAATATTCATACTTTTTCTTTTGACATTCCGCACGTAGCAGGGTAATTAGGAGGGAACCTTGTGTTAGGACGCTCCCCACTTTCCACAAAATTTTTAACACATTGCGTGTTAAGCCGTGAAACTCAACACCTTACCTCGCCACCAGAACGCAGAAATGAAAACATTAAATAATTCATTTCCTATAGTCGGAATCGAACCTACAACATATCGAGTTTTTATTCATTCGCTGAGCGGAGTGTTATAATACTCCGCTTCCCATTTTCCTCTAACCCTCCCTCCTTCCTCTGTCTAACCTGCTACTTGCGGGATACAGCGTGAAGCTAATAAAAAACCGTTTCAAGGATTTACTCCCATGCAATCACAGTTCACGGCATAAAGAGGTTGGCTGTAACCGGATGGGTCCGAAGAGCTGAGGATCGAGTGTGGTGGCGAGAATTGGGGAAGGCCTATGTCCAGCAGCGGACAAAAGATGGCTATTGATAATGATGATGATGATGAATCACAGTTCACGATGTTCGATAGAAAAGTTAAAATAACTACAACGAAACTTACATTATGAGCCAACAAAGCGTGAGAAGCTGCTGATCTCGTAGAAGTGATATACCCATACATGAGTGCGAAGTATAGAAGCCCAATAATTTGTAGTGCCATTGTCAACCATACGTCTATGGTGTTGGATACTATTACTGGAGTACATCCACATCCTGCCATGACAAAAAATACATATTTAATTTTAAATATTTATTTTTTTAGCTTCACGCTGTATCCCTCATATAGCAGGGTAATCAGAGAACATAGTGTTAAAACTCTCCGTTCCCTCCTTAGACTAAGAAACAATGAGTAAATATATATTATGTAATTAATATTAGAAGGTTTTTACAATTTCGAAAATTCAATTGTGTTGTCACTTCTGCTATTTTAAATTAAATAAAATTTTGTATATTTTTTAACCGACTTCTGTAAGAAAAGGAGGTTATCAATTCGACTGTATT
>JAEBDU010006432.1:0-15988 GCA_016802625.1 Heliconius numata | reverse complement strand
ATACGAAGATAGATACTTTCCGTCAGAATAAATTGCCTTTAATTATGGTATGCAAATGTTTTATGGGATATACAACAGGATGTCACGTGGATGCCAGGATTTTTAAATAACCTGTTTTTGTGTTTATGTTCTTATTAGTCAAAATTTTCTATATGTTATATACATTGTAAATGTATATTTGGTTGGCGTGTGACTGTAAATGCGACAGGTTGTGAGTTCGAATCCCACTCGAGGATATTTAAATATTTCTAATATTTATTTCCTCGCTCTGGTAACAAGGCAAAGCGCGGTTTTGAGTTCCGCCACTGAACATGCAATGCCTTTAGATTTTGGAGAAATGGGAGTTTTAATGGGAACAGAGTGCGTTAACTAGGTTCCCAGGTTCCCTCTGCCTATCCAGTGTGATCGGGATACAACGTGAAGCTAAAAAAATATATTTTGTACATAATTTGTATGCGCTTTGTAAAATACATAACATTTTTTATATTATATAAATTGATTTCCCTTGATACAGGATAATTTTATTGTCCTTCGTTCGACCTATCTCCATTTTACCTCGTATTACTTAAAACAGTTGATGTTTGCAAAATCACTTTACTACAAACAATCAATTTTAATAGAATAATATTCATTACATAATGAAACTTCATAGAGTGACTACGTAAGTTAGTTAAATAAAAGAAGAGACCAAAGTCACCAAATGAGAATTCAATCCAATATCGTCGTGCTTATAATCCTTGCACTACGACGTCCAAAAAAAATACAAAACAAAAAAAAACACACCAGAACTAGTTTTCTATTATATTTTCCCTACAAGTACAATAGTGGAAAGAAAAGGATTTTCTTCGTACGTCGCCATCCAACACAGCGTATACTGTAAATCTAAACGCAACGTAAGCTAAGACAATACATAATACATGTTGCAAAAAGTCAAAGCATATTTCCTACTTGTTCTGTTTTTACTCGAGCGCTCGCTGATACCATCTCGGCCATGTTTCAACGTACATACATACATTGTGTTCCTAAAGGCCCTGACGCGTGCATAGATGTATACGATAGTGTAAAATATTATGACGTGTGAATAAAAATTATAATTTGTGGAGATTTTTAGAGGATTTCTTTGTTTTTTGGTGTTTTTCTTATTGTATTGTAATTATCTATTCGTTTATTGTTAAAGCGGGTCGTGTAGTAGAAAATGAATGGTAGATATGAGAAAATTGTAGGTTCATCACTGTCTTTCAAATGCAAAATAAGATAAAAACACTTTTATATCAAGTTATTTAACAATATTTGTTTTAAAAAATAATAGATGTTGATAGACAGAATCTAACACCGCATTTTGTGAAATCAGATATATGTAAACATTCCCCCTGACAGGGAATCGAACCAGCTACCAACGCATATAAAGTCAAAGACTTCACAATTGAGGTCTCTGATATTGCTTAGGAAAGGAGTTAAGGAAAGTGTCCCATAACGTAAGTTATCTTGTTGCTAAACATACAATGTTATATTAACTTGTTGATGATATTATAGATGGCGTGTTTGCGCGAGTCTCGGCGTCCCCATATTAATCACGTGACCTTACAAGTTTCCCCTACACAAAGACAAAGAGGAACAAATGTAACATCGAATTTGCTATTATAGTTTTTATCTGTAGTCTTTTTTGTTTTTAAGAAATTACCAGTAATGATAAAAAATACGGAAAACTAAAATAAATATTTTTAGATTATTGGTATGACTTGTGTTATAATCTTCTCTTTAGAGAGATTTAATAAGTGTTTAAATATCATATAAATACAAGTGAACAACTACAACTTGTATATAGTTTAATTGGATAGAGAGTAGAACAGATTCGAAAAGATGTGCTTTCAAATCCAGGAATGTTATTTTTTTACTTGTACATAACATAATAAATTTCATATAAAAGTTTAATGCATATCTATTAAAATGTTTACTCTATGATCTCAACCACCACTGCGCCCTAAGGTGAGACGTGATGGCTTATTAGGGGAACTTAGAACTTTTGGGCTGTGTTTACTTACGTGGGGTACAAAATACGTTCACCCATTTGACTTCTGTTTTTATTTTTATCTCTATCGCTATCAACACGTTAGAAAGGGAGAAAAATAAAAAACAAAATGGTAAATGAATATAGTATGTACACCTACCTGTAGGGGATATATTTGCTTGACTTGGTTAAGAAATGTCATTTGGGATTACATGTCGAAAGCTAATGTAGTATGTTATAATTTGTCCCTTGGTATAACCTATTTGAGCTTTTAAATGGAGTTCATAAAAGGTTAAATTTAGGTATATGACTATATATGTTTGTTAGTTAAAGTTTATTCTATAATATCCACTATATAAATTGAATATAATAAATAATTACAACACTCGTCGGCCAATCAACTGTTGAGTTTCTTGCCGCAAAATTTTATGGCATGTGTTTCCAATTTCTTAAAACAAGAAAGTAAACGACTATATTTTACATAATATATTTAGTTAGCAATATTTTTAACAACAATATTTTTTTAAGCCAATAATAATATCTTTTTAAACCTCAAAACTGCGAAAAAAAAGTTCCACTTCTTAATTACGCTTAAATTTTCTATGTTATGCCAATTTCAATGTAAAATAAAGTGCAATAAAATAGATTTGCATGCAAAATTGTTATTATGAGGTTTGAACCAACAAAATCACCCAAGTATCCAATTATAAATAATTGAACGTCGTTAAGGGGTGTTTTAACCCTATGACTTGAAAAAACTGTATGAATGGCTTGTTAGCGTTTTAAAGTCGATCCCTAGAGCCCTGGCGAGCTCTTTCTACAATTGTATATTCAGAACAATTAAATTATTTTCAAGTTGTAGTATAGCAAAACTTAATAATAAACAGCAAAAGAATTGTGTTTGATTTTGGGGCATATATTGAAATTAGAATCTAATAATAATTCATTTCGATATTAGAGTGCAAACTAGACGGTGTGGGTTCGACACATTCGATTGTCATACCGCCGAAGTTTAGTATTTACATCTTCCTCCTAATACGCAATGTTTCAAAGTTAGAGTTGCATACGAAAGGCTCCGTACACTACCTATAATAGACAGCGGAATCTTAGTAGTAGGGTCGTTTTACCCTTTCGCTACAGAACCCTAAACACAAAAAAAACCCTCAATAATATGCATACAATTTTATTATTTTAGTATCACAAGTATGTCACACAATGTAGTTCAAGTCGTGTTTGATAATGCTTATCTAATAAGAAAATAGATAAAACCATATCAAAGTTCACCATAAACTATCGACTTGGTGATGTTTACGACGTCCTGTAACGATTGCTTGTAGTTTTAAGATCAGCATCTTCACAAATTGTGTTTTATTGTATCATGAAACATTTATAGCTTTTACGATATGACGTTAGTATGGAGGGAAAAGGACGAGGAAACATTGTGTTGGATCCTTGTTTTTAAATTTTATGGGTGTTTTCTATTGAATAGTCTATACTGTTGTTAATAAACTGTTGGCTTATATTTAGTTTTTACTTTTTTTATTCTTAGCTTCCCGTATGTAATGATTCCGATACTCTGTCTTTTGGTTGCCGATTCGATTATTCGTTCGATTTAAATTTAATCTTTCCGCTACACTTTTCACACTTGTACTCGAGTTTTTGTTTTTTTATTTATAAAACACTTATTGATATAAGTGAAACTGTTTCATTATTTAAAAGTATATATATTTATGAGTGCTTTTGTTACAACGTGTAGGTACTAGAGTTAGCAAGAATAAATAAGACAAAATCATATTACAAATACATATTTACATAATATATACAAAACAGGATATAAGAAAAAGCACTTTCATCTCGCTCATATAAAATTAAACCACGTTAACAGCAAAAATAATACAAATTGATAACGCTATAGAAACTTTTTATCAACTCCATTAATATTGCGGATCTAGTCTTTGTGGCTGGTCCGCTAAATTATACGGCCGCGGTCCGTGGTGCACCATTACGTAGGAAATGCTCACTAATGCATCTCATTCTCTATTTGTCAAATTATATACTACTTGTGTAGTATTTTGTCTTGGAATAAGATAACGGCGTCAAGTGTCGTGCTGTTGCTTATTAGTTACGGATCCGGTATGCAAGTCTTTCTGTGATTGTGTGTAAAATTTAGCTTGTTAGCTAAGTTTTAGTGAAATATGTTAAATTATGATTCGTATTCGAAATTCGATCATTGGGTTCCATTCCCATTTGGGGGAATGAAATATTTATTATCTTCATTTTCTCGCTCTAGTTGCAGAGTGAGTTTCGGATACTCAATACGCAATGTCTTGAGAATACGACGAAAAGTAGAGAATGAAAGTGTCTTAACACTACGTTCCCAGGTTCACTCTGCTAACCATATTGTGTGGGGGAAACAGCATTAATCTAATAAAAATATAAGCAAAAAAGTATTGTTTTTAAATACAATTACGTCATTGTTGCACCAAGCTTTAACATAATATAAAGATCAAGAGACGACGACTACATTTATTTGTAAGTCAAAAATATTATTTTTTAGTGTATTTCAGTATAGAAAGAAATATATTAATATATAACATAAAACCTCGTTTATCTAATGACTAGTCTTTACAACTAATTAAACAATCAATTCGAGTCCGATTTTCTAAGAAATTTCACACATTCGATAAAAAAATATTATATAGGTCAAAGGTGACATCAATAATACATGTGATAAATTATACAGTGCATATTCCAAATATAAAGGTCGCTACAATGGTTTGCTGTATTAATAACACAGTACAACTTTTTAGTTAAAGTTGATAATAATAGGTGTATACTTAGAAAGTGATGATTATAGGTGAGAAGTGTATGTAAATAACAGGGGAATATTTAATATAGGATGATATTAATTTTATATTAGTAAAATTTAGGTAAGGTTATTTGTCGTAGTGTCCTGTAAAGATTAATAGAGCTTAGAAAATACTGAATAATATTTAAGTAATTAAAAAAAACTAATAGGTTAACTTACTTACCCTTTCCTTTTCCAAACATGAATCTGTAAAAGAAAAAATATTTCTATAATAATTACCAAGATTTTTCCATACAACAGTACAGCTATTAGCATACAAACAGTACAGCAGACACGATAAATTGTTACGATAAGGCACTGGTAAATGAAGTAGGGAATGCTCTAATTACACGTTCTCGTAAATTAGTTAGAATGCATGCATTATGCGAAGGATCCGTGTTACTGGAATAATAGAATAATAATAATTTGCATCTTGTAGGAAAAATAAAAAATGTAGTGTCATATTCCTTCTTCTTCAGTTCTATTCTGTATTTAATATATATATGTCTGCTTCACGCTGTATCCCGCATGCAGCAGAGTAGCAGGCAGAAAGAAACTAGTATTAGGGCTCTCCGTTCCCCACTTTCTGCTGAATTTTTCGTGGCATTGCTTGTTCAGTGGCGTAACTCAACGCCAGGATTTTTGCCTCATAAAATGCATTAATTAGTTCCCTTGAATGGATATCGAGCCCACAGCCGTCTAGTTATAGTTACACCTTTGGAATCCTGCGCTACGACGGCCTCTATATTCTGTATTTAAAACTAATTGTACCATGACGGGTCAAATGACCCATTTTAAACTTTGAGTGTTAATTTCTTGAAAATTGAAATAAAATTTTAAGTTTCTTTTTATGTAATAAATTAATTAATTCAACTTATTCATAATTCTATTTATTCTACTTATTCAATTATTTCAAAAAAAATCTTTTATTTATGTATACAATTGCCTAAATTATGTATTTTTCACTAGTCATAATAATATAGCATTTTTTTAAAGACGGGTCATTTGACCCGCGTCGGTAGAAATAGGAATACATGAGTATTGGTATGATTAGTGTTAATTATATGTTTTATTAATAAGAATGATATTACTACCTTGAATATTCCGAATTCTTAGCAAGACTTCCAATACGACTCCCATAACTTCCTCTATTTTACGATTGCCTTAATTTAGCCCAACAAAAACAAATAATAGGCCATATAGAATGGATATAAATTGAAAGCTTTGTTGCGGATTAGCGGTGACAGAGTACTGTTGGGCTAAACTTTACTCGCATGATGGAGATATCGAAGTTATCTTGGAAGTTGTAAATGTTAGCAAATTACGTTAAGTCGTCGGTCCTTGCCAACGCAAGATGACAGTCGTTAGGGCACTTAAACACCTAAACGGATTTTGTGAACTGAAAATTTGTTATCGTGTTTGAATAAGTTTAATACTTTGAATAGTTGTTGTTGACTTCCTTCTTTAAGTTCGTCTGTTAAGTACTTTTAGCTCCATTAATGCTAAATTTCTGTATTAAGTTAAAGTGAAATTTATGCGTCTATATAAAACTAGGCACTTTCATAAAAAAGTTTGTATTAAAGGAAGAACTTTTAGTTTAAAAATATGTATCTTATATTTTAATTGTTTTTTTTAAAGTTTACAAATATAAATACTCTTACTAATATTTACTGTTGCCACGACAATGAATATCAATATAATATATTTATTTTCAGTTAATACATACTTTTATAAAAGCAATAGTTGTCAAATTTTACTCTCAATTATTCTACACAATATATTTTTTTACATATAAAATGTGGTCAAACAGTTAAGAATTTGCTAGATTTTCTCTTTTAACTCATAAACCAAAGAGAGAAGTGAGATTCATAACCATATGTAATATATTTTTAAGGCTCTCCGGTGCCTGCTAACCGCCCAATTGATGAGAAATTTCGTTTTCTCGTTTACTAATAATGTTTGACATAACAAATTTATGTACGTTTCACATACTTTTACAGATCTACCTGTACTTAAACGAAAAAATATCTTAAAGCCTTCAAACGATATCGAATATATTATAACAAATTTCATCTCATGTACCGATACACGTGTAAATCTCTTAGGTTGCTGTGCTAAACCAAGTATAAAGTCTACACTAATATAATTTGACACATGATTTTATCGGCTCATTGGTAGCTGATGGGACGTGTGAAACGTTTTTGAAATTACACTCTCGTGGATTGATTCAATTTAATTATACACAGGTTTATGGCGATGCAATCAAATTTAAATTCACGGGGGTTGCAGTTTTAAATTAATGTTTTGTAATTGATGAGCGTTAAATTTTATATGACACGCCGTGCAGGTACCTACTAGGTAACAATGTGGTTGACGTATATTTTATTATATCCATTTAGAGCTTTTAAGCGGAGTTGAAAGCTGTGAGGAGCTTGCATGACAGATACAGGATACCTAAAAAGGAAATTGGAATGTGAAATAAATCATTGCTGTTGCTATGTTATAGTCAATGATAATCAGAGTTTTATAGAATTTTATACTAAAAATAATAATTATTGTTATGCAGATGCCAAGAAGAATTATTATAAATATTATTATGCACAAGCGCGAATGCAGAAATAAGCGGAAAGTGGGGAACGGAAGTGTCTTACTGAGAACGGAGTGTTTTAATATCAGGTTCCTAGATTCCCTCTGCCTATTCTGCTATGTGCGGGACATAAAATGTACCTCACAATCATTGCTAATGTATTGACAGATAATTTAAATAATTCCTATTAAAATATACAAAGACAAAAAACTATCCATCCCTACATTTGACGTGTGAATAAACAAATAGATAAATCTATGGGAAACATAATATTTCGTAAGTAGCATATCTAACCACAGAATCAATACAACGTGTGTGATTGCTTACAGAGCAACGCCTGGTGTCGTTCCGTTATACGATATCTGATATTTGACATTCGATACTGGGTGTCACCAAAATGACATGTCAGGTTGGGACGTCAAATGTAACGTATTACAGTTATGTAGGTGTGAAAGTTGTTTTATATTATACACGTATTCTAATTGCGACATTTTATAAGGTGAAGGTTATTGTTCTAGATTAGGAAATAATGGAATATTGAAGCAAGTGCAAAGCAAGCATAGCAGCTTCATGCTTTTTTTTCTTATATCGGAGTAAGTACTATATTACATTTTTCTTTTATTGAACTAGGCCTTTTGGATTAAAAATTGTCAGTCAGTTGTTAGTATCAATAATGTTTGTAGTACATAATTTTGTTTTTATATGTCAAAAACTATTTAATCTCGCAGCGTAAAGCAAAATAAAAAAGTTTAAGGATATTTAAGTTTACCAAATTACCTTTGAATTAAATATTGTTAATTTCAATTTCAATTTCAATTTTCATTTAAAATATACAGATATTGATGCTGCGTAAATTCAAATAATATAACCTACAGAGAATCTTAATTAAGATATTATTGTAACGACATGATTGACATTTCAGATTGGGTGTATTTTTGTTGCGTTACATATCTCGAGTTTAAGCTTAATCCGATTATAAGGCGGTGCATAGAATTAAAAAAAAATAGAAATATCATAATTAAGTTTTGCTTAGAAATGTACTTAATTATATTATGAAAGTGCTTCTTTGATAATATAATTAAGTACAGTTGATACATAAAGTGGATTCGATACCCACTAGGAGAAATAAAATGTTTTCATTTCCTCGATCTAGCAATCAGATAAAATAATTTATCAATTAGATATACAATAAAGCTTTACATTGAAAATCGACATAAGAATGACTACTCTATTTAGGTATAGATAGGATATTTAAAATTCACTAAGCAAAATGTGAATATATAAATAATAATAAGCTTTAGGAATTTAAAAGCTGTTTAACCTCACTTCACTAACCAGAATCGCAAATAAAAATTAAGCTATACAAACTGTTATTGAAGCTTATCAAAGTTAACTGGTAAACGTGACCTATTTCAAAATTAAACTAAAATGTGGAGCGAGTGTTTAATTTTCGGGTTAAACTTGAATTTTATTTATAGCTATTAATATTTTTAGTTCTCATTGTATCAGTTAATGGCACTAATAAGTAAAATTTGGACTATTTCTTTTAATAATGTAATCGATTTATTAAAGTACTTCTATGTTATTATATTATTATGAAACTAAAGAGTTTGTATGGTTAAACGTACAATACTCTGGATTACCCAATTCCAATTGAAACACCTTGTTTTGTTAGATAATCCATTTATCACGGGATGCTATAGTGTAGGCTATACAGTACGGCTCACGGTAATCGTTTCGATGTAACCACGGTCATACCCACTGCCCGGCTTACATCGAGCTAGAAGCGAGCTTCATGTCATATACAACTTTTAGCTATTTTCATTTGGCCACGTAGTTACCTTCTTACTACTTTAAATAGAATAAATCAGCTTCACGCTATATCCCCTACACAGCGTGGTAAACAGAGGGAACTTAGTGTCAAGACACTCCGTTCTCCAAATTCCGCTGAACTCTGAAAGCAGGCTGCAAAGCTATTGAGTGGCAGAGCTCAATGCCTCGCTTTGCCTCGACACCAGAGCTAATAAATGTAAATATAAATTTAAATAAATATTACATTTCCTCGAGTGGGGATCGAACTCATAACCACTAACCTTTACAGTCACACTTTGTGCCCCTGCACCACGACTGGCCTCAATAGATTTAATATTTATTTTTTTTTTGAATATATTTTTCTTTCACAAAAATGTAGAAATTTTAATCAAAAAGTTGAAAGCTCCAGCACGTTTATCTTATCTTAGTACTAGTAATACGATGTCCGATGACGAGATTTCACAGTCTACTGATCAAACTCTTAATTAAAGAGAACGCCTTCAAAAGTTCAATGGAAAATAATTAGAATCAAAGAAAACTTTGACGTTATTCAATCGAACGAAGAATATAAAGAATGTAACTGGAAAAAATAACCATTCTGTCCTTGAAATACCTACTAGACTTCTATTTTTTTGTATGAGAGCGGTGTTGAGTTCTGCTACTCAATCACAGAATCGAATTCAGGTGGAAGGTGAACAAAGTCTCTCGATACCAGATCTCCATAGCTGATAAAGCATGAAGCTGAAAAAAAAACTAAACACCTTTATAAGTATATTTTTTTAAGGAATACAAACTTTAATTAAAAACTTTTACTTTTTAAAGCTAAAACATATTTTCTTAATTAACTTCATAAGCAAATAAACAACGCTTAACTGTAATATCAATTAAAAGTAATTGCAAATGAATAGTGATCATAGTACCTATTTTATTAAAAGGCTATAATATTATACAAATTACATGTCGATAATGAGAAATAATGGAAGGTTTAATCTTATTAAATCTGTTCACACAGCGATTGGAGCCGCCGATCTGAATGTCACGATTTATTTTATCGTTGCAAATGTATTGATGCACTCATTGGGATGTTTAAGGCTTATATAGTAAAATTATACTGGTTAAAATACGTTTAAGTCATAAATTTAGGGGGAAACTCTCTATACATTATCTTGTTCAGTATGTTTTTTAAAAATATTTACCTGAAACTCGAAAAAAAAATATATACAATATATATTTTAATTATACATATTGGGAACCTACTACCGGGAACGTAGTGTTAAGACACTTCTTTCTTCATTTTCCGCCGAATTCTGAAGGCATCGCGTATTGAGGAGGAGGAAATGAACGCCGCGATTTGACTCAATACTAGAGCGAAGAAATTAAAATATAAATTTCAATAAATATTTCATTTTTCACGAGTGGGGATCGAACCCACAACCAATCGCGTATACACACACTTGTACCTCTACGACACGTCTAGCCTCATTAGGTCTAATGTTACTATAGTAAACTTTATGTTATAATATTAAAACATTTTTAATTTACTTTGGCAATAAAAATTACAAAATCATTTTAAAGAAACTACAAGTTTTCATATGAGAATCCACTGTGAAACGCTGATAGAAAGATTCGTGACTATAGAATCACAAAACGGGAGTCGAAGTAGGAAATCAAATTCAATTTACTTCATTTGCTCGCCAGTAAAGTTCACATCTAACTCTCGAATTGAACGGATTACCTACTGGACCACTACTACTTGTTACATTCAATGTTACAATTACTACAGCCTCTGTAGTAAATTGTTTCAATTCTCTCTATACAATTGTTTAGTTATTCACATACTTGAGATGGTATTGGCTTATAAAAATTACTTCAATATCTTTAAAAACTAAAGCAAACCTAATAGATTAGACTTTTTTTTAAAAATATATAATTTTAGTTTATAATATATCTAACATAAGTACATTTAGTTCATCTTCGTCTATAAAGAAAAACAGCAAAATTTTCTTTTATTTTATTTACAAAGCAAAGAAAAATATTATTAACGCGCTCGATAACGCTTAAAATACGACTCATAGTATGAGAGCTGCGAAATGAAGTTCCTCCTACGAACATTTCCGCGGAGGCTCTGATGGTTTTATATGCAGTTACTCACTTTGTTGGTGGAAATTTGATTTTGGATATGTGTATGTACAGTTATGTAATTACATATTCAACTTTACGGATTAATCAAAGTTTATGTTATTTTATGCGGAAGTCTATTATGTTCTTTGTGGTAAGAGAATTAACGGTTATCTTAAAATTTTATGCTTACACTATATTTTGAAGGGTATTTGATATCTTATTCTCATTTTTATTATTGTTTAAAAAAATAATTTTTAACAAAAAGAAAAACCGACTTCTAACAACGAATTAAAATATGAATAATAATTTTACAAAAATTTTATAATTTTGAAGTTGTCATTTTGTAAAACCTGTAGAGTAAGAAAATCGTCATGTAAAACCAAAATCATTTTTTTTATTACTTTTAGTATTTAAGTAGTGTCACCACTTTATCTTAGCTATAACTTCTTTCAGTCATTTCAAAGGACCATAAAAGAAACTACTATTACAAAGTACTATGACGTTAAGAGCATTAGTGATGTCCATTTTCTTGCTTAATTTAATTTTCTTAATTAATAATTAATTTTCTTTTTGCATATAATTGCATATAATTTTTATAAGTTACAAAGTTTTCAAACACGATACACGACAGTAGTGGCTTCAATTTCAGTTGTATTAGCGATAGGTACTTTTTTAATATATAATTTTTACAAAAAAAACACAAAAATTCAAACAGCAAAAATTGTGTGAATTTAAGAATTATATGGTGTTCTTATGGATGGCATTGTTAGAACTGGTCCAAATTAAAATACAACAAGGACCACACAAGTACCAGCTTTCAAATAAAAAAGACCGCCCAGTCGAAAGCTCTGAGGTAACAAACATAAAAATAATACAGTCGAATTGAGAGCCTCCTTTTACAGAAGTCAGTTAAAAATGTATTCTTTTCCGCGGTCGAAATTAATCTCAGAGAGAATTTTAACGAAGATAGTGGCGAGTCTCTACCTTCTCCGTAACATACGGAAAAAGCATTAAAAAAAATATTATTTAACATTTTTTCTATTTTATAATAGAAAACCTTGATCCGAATCCATGAATACATTTTTTGTTGCATTTAATATTTTCATAACATTCGTTGTAAGCCTTTTGAAATAATGTGACATGGTGACTTGTTTCAGGGCATTGTGGCTAGAATGTTAATGCAAAATGTGCACATTAAATGCAAATAGTATCTAGCGTTGCATTCATTATTATTAAAACAAATTTTTGTATTTCTAAAATTATATGATATTTTTTCAAGTCCACAGTATGTTTTTGTAACAAATACGGTCATGGCGCATTAGAAATAAATATGGATGAATCTATGTTTTAATTGTGGGTATAAATTTTATTTAAAACACAGTATTTGAAACGCGAACGTCTAAGCAACTCTACATCTTCAATTAAAAACTTTTTTCCTTGAATCTAGTGTTAAGACACTTCGTTCACCATTTTCCGCCCGAATTTGAAATACACGTTTTATTTTATCAGAGAAGGAATGTGCAAATAATTTAAATCATCAAAATTCACTATCACTTTTATCATCGTATGCTAACTTTACGTGATTTGCTTAAACTGATAGAAAGTAACAATTTGAGTAACACGTCACTAAACTTTTTATTCTATACCCTAAAATTATTCATTAATTATCAAATACTTCATGTTGAGTGATGAACTCAACGTCGCGCTTTGTCTTGTTACTAGAGCGAGGAAATGAAAATAAATTATTCCCCCGAGTGGGAATCGAACTCAAAACCGCTGCGTTTATAATTGCACGGTGTGCATAATGAAATAAAAAGATATACTTTTATATATAAAACATTCTATCTATTATCAATCTATTTCTATTACTTTTAAATATAAAAATAATACTTAATAATGAGATATATCACATTCTAATTATGTTTATTACCAAAGCAAACATATAAATTGATCCCCACTATAAAAATCATGAAGTTCAAAAGGGAATCATTGAGAGTATAAATAACTAAGCTTATTTAAAGTTTGTTGATGCTCCAGTCACGTCTCAAGGATTTTGAAACGGTTAAAAACGCTATTGGGAATGACATTTTTAAAACAACATTCTTACTTTTTAGAACAGTTTAGTTTAGTATTACTTTGACATTTGGATTGAGAGCTTAATACTGAGAGGGCAAAGAAACTATATAATATAACAGATTTGCTAAGTTGTTTATTATGTCATTTATTATTATTATTCTTTGGATAAAACAAGAAAATAGTAAATACTTACTACTCTACTTATTTTTTTTTAAATAACTTAGATATAACGGTTAATCATAAGATTAAAAAAGACCGTTAGTTAAAATATTTAAATAGTTTTCATAGAAAATAAGTTTAAGAACTAAAATTTAAATACAAGATATTACTAAATAACCTTTCTTACCTTTTAAAAATCCGCAATCGTATCGGCGTTGTTTCTATGAAAACCAAAAAACCGCCTCAAGCATTTAACAACTATTACATAATGGTAGGTTTAATAATGCACCATTAGGCCGTATCACGCAAACGAAACATTGTTCATATAATTGCCCGTTACAATATGAGCTCCAGAAGCCTATATGGTTGTAAATGCACGACTATGACTACTTGTGTACGAAAATTAATAAGAAATAAAGATCTTGATTTTTTAAAGCTTTTAATACTTTTAATTTATATTTTCTTTGGGAAAACGCGGCGTTAATAGTTCCGCTACTTTGCACGCAGTGCCTCCAGAATGTGATAGAAAATAGAGAACGGGGTGTCTTAACCCTAGGTTCCCTCTATCAGACAGAGTCTGTCTACCCCGCTGTGCTGTCCATACTTACAAATAATAACATTGGTACGCTTGGAACGCCATAATTTAAGATCTGAACTGAATTAACTCCATTTTTCGCAATAAGCTAACCTAATCGATGGCGCCGTGTTACTATCCAAACTCCAAATTGTTTATAAAGGGAAAATGAATGATTAATAACTATACTTTATAGTCACACAATCCGTTGTATTTCTTTAAATTCGAGGCATTTTAATATTATATGAGAATATTAATATATACAAATATATAGACAACAATTAAAAAATCACACAAAAAACTTTTCAACAACTTTATCTCACCATAACGCCTATTAAAGCGTATGCTCCGAGAGGCCGCACGTTTAACGATAGTAAATTTATGGCGATAGGTCGGTGACTAAAAATTATAAAGATTCCTAAATTTATAGCTCTTCGCGGTAATCCGCTTAGCGTCGTACAAATTATTGCGTGTGGGACTAAATACTGATATATTTTTCCGTTTTGAATTGAAATGGAAACATATCAGGTGCTATAAGGAACTTTGCTTCTTGAGTGCCTATTTCTGTTTTATTAATATCGGTAATGGTATGCAATTTTATAGAAGACTAGCGACCCCCTTGCGGCTTCGCCCGCTTTTTCTACTGGATTATAATGTATGTTTGTAAAGCACTTAAGATAATGTGAAAATTATTTAAACCCTAATGCAACCCGCATTTTCATAGTTTCAATGAAGATTTTCCAATTGTTTTACACAGCAAGGATTTTTTAGTAGGTACCGTCATTTTAAATCTGTGCTACTAATCTTTTCAAGTACTTACAAACCTACCTACTAATAACTAATACAAAAAATATGAAACCAATATCGCGCTGAAATAATACATTTAACTGAAATTATCCAATATGTGAAACGCATCTAAATCTTCTTTGCTATAGAGGCAGGCGGGTTTTTTTTCGAGCTTGTGGTTAATGCTGTTAAAACAGCGACACCGGTTGGGTAGGCACTACGTGGCTGCCTGTGAGGAAAATTAAATAGAATGCATCGGCCAGGAATCGAACCCGGGCCGCCCGCGTGGCAGGCGAGCATTCTACCACTGAACCACCGATGACTGCTCATGACGCGCTTGTATAAATAAGCAAAACGTCGCGGGGCGCGTTTCGCAGCAAGGATGTTTTAGTATTTTAATAACTTCTAAAGTACTTATTAAAATGAAAAAACAGTAAAAGACAGTTCATCTACATTAAATGACCAACGTAACTAACATACTTATTTATATGCTGAGAGTAAGGGATAAGTAAAACTTGAGACGGTACAGCTGATGAGTCAACGGCGTGATGTGTCAAAAATTAAATGCGTTTTTCTCTAAAACTATTCGCATTTTCGAAATAGTGTAAAAAGCAAATTTTATCTTCGTTTAACGTAGAAAATTAATTAAGTATTTTAAAGGATAAGGATTAATACCATTATGCAAAAATATCCCTCACAATAAAAAATAAATTGAAATTACTATTTTTAGACAGAAATATGATCACTACGCGTTATCCTTAAAAGATAAAAATATGCTCTCGCGGACTTTTTTGTAGATCTTATTAAGAGGAACAATACTCCAGTACATTTTTTTCATGTAGTACTTACCATTATAACAGCGCATGCGCGAAAGTGTCTCAACGGGTAGGACTTTAGACACATTTATCGTATTTATGTTAATTTACATAAGAATGTACAAATAATAAACTATATATAAACCTTCCCTGAGAAATACTCGACCTAATGGTGAAAACCGCATAAAAATCCGTTGGGTGG
>JAEBDU010006429.1:0-11223 GCA_016802625.1 Heliconius numata | reverse complement strand
AAAAACAGTAAAAGACAGTTTTGATCTACATTAAATGGCCAACGTAACTAATATACTTATTTATATGCTGAGAGTAAGGGATAAGTAAAACTTGAGTCGGCACAGCTGATGAGTCAACGGCGTGATGTGTCAACAATTAAATGCGTTTATCTCTAAAACTATTCGCAATTTCGAAATAGTGTAAAAAGCAAATTTTATCTTCGTTTAACGTAGAAAATTAATAAAGTATTTTAAAGGATAAGGATTAATACCATTATGGAAAAATATCCCTCACAATAAAAAATATATTGAAATTACTATTTTTAGACAGAAATATGATCACTACACGTTATCCTTAAAAGATAAAAATATGCTCTCGCGGACTTTTTTGTAGATCTTATTAAGAGGAACAATACTTTAGTAAATTATGTTCATGTATTACTTACCATTAAAGCAGCGCATGCGCGAAAGTGTCTCAACGGGTAGGACTTTAGACACATTTATCGTATTTATGTTAATTTACATAAGAATGTACAAATAATAAACTATATATAAACCTTCCCTGAGAAATACTCGACCTAATGGTGAAAACCGCATAAAAATCCGTTGGGTGGTTTAAAAGAAGAAGAGTTAGAAAGTTCAGACAGACACGAAAAGCGACTTTGTTTTATAAGATATAGGATGATATGTACACACACATGTTTGTGAAATGGAAAATTTATGAAAATTAAGAAAGGAAATGTTTATAAATGTTTTTTTTCTTTCTCTCCTCTGTTATTCGAATGGGTGTCTCAGTGTTTCAAAAATGGAAATTGGAGTGTCATAACACTAGGTTAGCTCTGCCTTTCTTGCTATGAGGGAAAAAAATGAAACTGCTGTGTCTATTTTTATATGTTCAATGCTTGAGAAGCTTTACACGCTTGAAGCTTTATTTCCTTTTTCCAATTTTATTTTAATTATCTTTTTCCAACGAATTCTGTAGGCATTGCGTGTTGAGTGGTAGAACTTAACGCCGCACTTTGCCTAGATACCGAAGCGAAGAAATGAAAATTATTAAAATAAAATATTAAATTGAGTAGGAATAGAACTCACTACCTACCGCGTTTACAATCACACGCTTGTACCACGACCAGCCTCTAAGCCTCATTATCTTAGAAATATTGCAAATATTTTTAAATTTTCAATTATATTTTAATTGTAAGATGGCAAGCGTAACGTTATTCGTAATTCTCATTTAAAATACGCTAAATATTTGAATTTTTCGTGATTAAAATACCTGGTGGGTGAGTTGTTAAATTTTTGAAAGTGAAATAGGTGGATAATTGTTTTAAAAGAGATGCCTCCTTTCATACTGTTAGAAGCAATTTTTGTTAATGTCCATGTTGATGATATCACAAGCTTTAATCTTTGCTTTCTTTTTTTGATTTTTCATACTAAACTTGCTACCAGATTTTTTTTAGTATCAAGAGTTTTTTTTATTAATAATTTGTATGCTGTTTAGATTTCTGGCTCTATTTTAATATTTTTTCTCTTAATTTCTTTTTTTGTCTCACGCTATATTCCACACATGGCAGGGTAGGCCGAATTCTGGAGGTATTGCGTGTTGTATGGGGGATCTCAGTGCCGCACTTTGCCCTAAATATTTCACTTTTTCAAGTGGGAATCGAACCCACAGCAGCTCTGTTTCTCGTAATCACTCTCATAATTTGTGGATCTTCATAAATGTTTTATAGTGATTTAATTATACAATGAAAAATATATAAACAGTAGCAGATGAAGAATTATTGTAGCATTTGTAATATTTATTGTGAGAAATATAATAAAATTCAAGTTTATAATTTAAGCAATTCAGCATTCGGTTTCTCGAGTAATCGTACTTTTTTTATAACTCACTTGAAACTACATTCCCACGCTTTATTTATAACATGCTTCAAAAATAACATCCGCTAAGTAAATGCGTATAGCTAACCTTGTGCTGGGATTTGGTAATCTAGTAATAAATTATTGAAGACCGTCGTGGTATAGTGCAACAAACGTGTGAATTATGGGTTCGATTCCTTCTTGGAGGAATAAATTATTATTTATTGAAATTTTCTTTAACTTTGCAAGGCGTAGCAGGGAAATTCGGCGGTGTATCTTAACATTAGGTTCCCTCTGTCTACCCTGCTGCGTGAACCTGAAAAAACTAAAAAGGTTTTTTGCATACATTCAGAAACATAAAATACTAAATATGGTTGAGATATTTATGATATAATAACCAAGAACGGTACCAATGCGATATATTTTTCTTTAAAAAAAACGTTTTCTTTATAAAATTACATTTTTTCTCGGTACAGTACAAATATTTTAAAACAAAACAATACGTGTAGTATGCAAATGTCTGATTTTTTTATTAATTTTAATGCTGTATAAATTTGCGTTCAAAAATACTTCCCTTTACGTAAATAACGGTCCATAATAACACAAAAAAAAACGGTAAATTTATATGTAATTCTGAATTTGAAGCCAGTCCTGGCGCAGGGGCACAAAGTGTGTCTGTAAATCACAACAGGTTGTGGGTTCTATTCCCACTCGAAGAACTTAAATATTTAATATCTTCATTTTCTTCGATAATTTGTCGAGGCAAAGCACAGTGTTTAGTTCCTCAGAGATACAGAGTGCTGGGAAAGCTGGGAAAAAAATTATAATTCTGATTTACAACTACACAATTGTAATAAATGCTTAAAAAATGTATGCAATATACTGTATGAATAATGGGTCCTAAAGGTCGAAGTGCACATATTTTCCGAGAAGGCGTTTAAATATATTATTAATAATTAATAAGAGAGACCTTTTGTTCATCTTTAACAAAGCTCTCATCCTGCATTCTTCAAAAACAATGTCCGTTACAACTTATTATATTCTCCATTTTTGCTTACTATATTCGTAGAAATTAAAAGGTAAGATTAATGTATTATAACATTAAAATACTTTTTTTCTCAGCCTTATGTTGTACCGCATGTAACATGGTAGGCAGAGGGAGCTTAGTGTTAAGACACTCCCCACTTTTCGTGGAATTCTGGAGGTATTAAGAAAGTGAAGCAATTGAAATGTTAATATTCATTCATTCTTCCGAGTAGGAATCGAACCAACTACCGTCGCGTTACAATCACACGCTTTTGCCCCTGCATTATCATCATCATCATCGAAGGCACTACAACCGCGGGTGGGCCTTGGCCTGGTCCAGAATATCCCTCAATTTTGCCCTGTTCCTTTCTTCTTCCAAGTTTTTACGTCCAGAGTTCACAAATCTTGCTCAACTCTATCCAACTATTTGAGTTTTGGTCTGCCTCGATTTCTCCGTCCACCCGGTTTATTATTCAACAGGGATTTAGGCGTTCTAGTCTCCCTGATTCTCTCCACATATCCGGCTCATCGTAGGCGTCCAACCTTGACAGTATTTATTATGCTTGGTTCTTTATACATGTGGTAGAGCTCGTGGTTGTGCCGAGTTCACCATTGTTCATTTTCATTATATTTATGGTATCATTTAAATTATTCTGGTCACAATGTCTTTTGTCAACGTTTAATCATCTAAAAAAATTAACTTATAATTTAAACTTGTTTTTCGTGTACTTACCCAATATTTATATTAAATACCAATGCAACATAGCTATATTAATTACATTGTTTTGTCATCCTCATTAGTCGGTTAAGTAATAGAAACATTTAATACATATTAATAGAACAGATGTACGAACGTTTTTTTATTTTTTTATATGCTAATTTTAAAAGAAGTAAGTTTTTTGTCAAGGGAGTGAATTTATAAATAATTCTTTATAGTAGAAGATCTAGTTATTGAAGGAAGATCGAACTTATTACCTTTTTAAATATATAAAGTATTGGGAGTTTTCTAAAAATGCGATTCGGTAGAAAATAGAGAACGAAAGTGTCTTAACACTAGTTTCCCTGGTTCTTTTTGCCTACCCTGCTGTCTATAGGATTGTCTTCTTTCTTCTTTAGTTAATACCTTAGCGTCAAGTATCTATTCTTGTAAAGTTAATATTTACAACAGGTACCAGCTTTCTTTAATAACAAAAGCACTTAATTTTCAAGTTTACTTTATATACTACGAGTATAAAACTATTTATTAACTTACGCAACCACATAGAAGAGTCATTTAAATTCTATTGATTGCTATAAAACGAGCGTGCGACGTAAAACCAAGCCAACCAACCAATATATGGACATATATATGTTTATATTTATAATATTGGATTAGATTACTTTGTTAATAAAATATTGGACTTTTTAAGTCAAGTTAACCTTACAAATGTGTGAAAACCTTGTTGCAATAAAAATTCTAATTTAAAATATTCTTTATTGAAATAGACTATTATAAGCACTTTTGAATCGTCCAATGAACATATTATAAACAAAAAGCTACCACCGGTTCGGAAGGCAGTCCTGTTGAGAAGAGCCGGCAAGAAATTCAACAGTTGCTCTTTTCAAAATCAATGGTACAATCACAATCTATTACATTAGTCGGCAGCTATCCTGCATTACATTCAATAGACATTAATTCCAAACATGTTTATCCTCTAAATATTCTTGAACAGTGTAATAAGCTTTACTTGGTAGAATATTTTTTACAGATATTTTAAATTTTGGTAGTGGCAAACTTAGAATACATTGCGGAATTTTATTATATACACGTATACTCAGCCCCATAAAAGATTTATTAATTTTTTGGAGGCGAAAACTTGGCGTTAACAGAAAAAAAATTAAAACAAAAAATCGAATTATATACTTGTATATTATATACAAGTATTTGTATATTATCAAGGAAATTAAATGATAATAGTTGTTTTTATTGACTCTATAAAGTTCGTAAATAGTGGTTCTTGACTTTGCTCTACTTTGTTTTTTTCCACCTTCTGAAAATTCGCCGAATTCTGAAGGTATTAAGTGTTGAACGGCGGAACTAAACGCCGCACTTTGATTCGACGCGAGAGCGAATAATTGAAAATAATAAATATTTAATTTCTTCGAGTAGAAATCCAATCTACGACTCTGTGTTAAAGTCGCACGCTTGTTTCTCTCCGCCTGACTGGCCTCATTTTATTTTGGGCAATGAATTAAGACTGTGATGACGAAAACTCCAATGATGAAGATTTTGCTTACTTCCCATTATAACACAAGTTATAATATTAAAAAATATATATGATTTATGTGAAATTTATTATTTATTATTAATTTTGGGGGTCATTGTGGTTTATCCGTATATGTAAATTGAATAAGCCAGTTACGTGAGCCTGGCGGGCGCTCGCCGGCGACGCCAGTCTTCGACCGTAACGCGACTCGCGCGCACTTTCGCTATCAAACGCCGCGCACTTCCGCACACCCTTAAATACGCGAAAATTATACTTCTTGAATGAAAATATTCCTTTTTTTTTTCATTCAATTGGGTTATTATTTGATAATTGAGCTTAAGATTTTCTTTTAACTAACAAAACAGTAACCTAATTATTCTAATTTAATTCATTGTTTATAAAAAATATTGATTTTTTTTTGTTGTCATTTTCTTTCAATACAAAGTGATATAGAATTATTTCTTATTAGGCGAATGTCAATAATAATTACTTAAGAATATATCACAGTGTAATTAGACAACGAGACCTTGTCTAAAATAATTAAATAGAGCAGTGTAGAGTGCCCAAGGATTGTTGTTTTAAGTGGACTTTATTATATATAACTTTTTTTTTTATTCCATTATAAAAAATACAGTGGAGAAAATCAGTGATAGTGTTTAGTTCAGTGCTAAGGATTGCGTAGACTATGTTTGTAATATTAGCGTTCATCGGGGTTCGATTCGCTCTCCATGTGTCCCGGCAGAGCGGGCGCGCGCTCGCCGATGAGTGCTACACCAGGAAGTATGTTTCTTATCTTATCTTATCTGGTAATTTGGTAGTTGATTGTTATCATTCCTGGATATAAAGTGATCACACCTTCATTGAGAAAAGCTGGACAAATGAGATGTCCTTAGTTTAGCTGACTTGTTATTTCTTTGTATTATACTTAGTATATTTTATTTTATACTATATGTTATGCTAATTTAGTTTTTTATGGGTTTTTTTTATTTCTTTATATTCACCATCATACTTGATAAATAATAGTAAATATTTTTACAATACAATTAAAATGAGAAATGCAGATATTGTCAAAAAAGCATTTTCTAAACCAAAAACCGGGACTGTCCCGCCGAAATTAGGACGTGTGGTCACTTTATATTATATTTATTGAAGTTTATATTTACTATAATCAACAACTCATATTTATTATTAACTTCTATTACTGTGTCAATATCGTAAAACTCTTTTTCTTAAACTCCTTATAATTAATACAAAAAAATTAAAAAAAAACATACAATTTAAACTAATGGACGTTACGTACGCTCTTTGCATTTGTTACATAAAAACGCGAGTGTTTATTTTTATTTGTAATCGCCGCATATAAAATTACATTAACACTAAGTGAAGCTACTTTGCATTCCATTGTGAAAGTATTGTAGGTAAAGGTCTACCTACTGGTGGACTTCCGGTCGTCTCAGTTCTTTATTTTTTAGTTTTAACTAAATATGTAAAGCTGTATGCGTTGTTTATTTTTTAGGATGAATATTCAAATCGGTTTTTATACAATACTAGCGGCCCGCCCGCGGTTTCGCCCGCGTGAACTATGCTATTATTAATTTCTGCCTCCATGAGTACCTACGTCCTATAAGTGACGTCCATGCAAAATTTGAGACTCCTAGCATTTGTAGTAACGAAGTTTCATACAAACTTTCAATCCCAAAAACAACCCCTTAGAAGTCGAATATTGCAAATTCCCGTCTTAGCGAGCACCTACGTCCTATAAGTAACTCCTATTCAAAATTTCAAATATTCTAGATTCCTAGCACTTGTAGTTTCTGAGATTTCGTGATGAGTGAGTGACCTTTCGATTTTATATCAAAGATAATGAAATCTTGTATTTTTTGGGAGTATAAATACCAATTTTTTAATAAGTTTAACAATTTCCATTTATATAATAAGTTACATGAGGCAGTCTTGTCCCAGAAGCATAAGCTTGTGTTCGATTGCCATTCGGGGGAATGGATATTTAATTTTTTCGCCCTGGTACCAAAAAAAAGGGCGACTCGAAAAATCGTCGCAAAGTGGTGAAAGGAATGTCTTAACACTATATTATAACTGCTATTTGCGGGATACAGCGTGAAGCTGAAGGTATATAGATATATCTTTATTGAAACGTTTATATACAATGTTTATTCTATACAATTATGTTATTTAAACTTCTATAACTGACTCCCTCGCGTGCGCCTCAGTCCTTCACCCTATCGGAGTTAATGCCAACTTCGTGATAATATAATATAATCGAAATATTGAAACGAATCGTAACTCTTATGAGAATTGCAATAGTAGGTCGTCTGTAGAATGTTATTTACTTTTGTCTCATATTAATATTTTATTTAAGTCATTTTCTTTTAACAATAAGGTTTTTGAACTTCATAAAATAACTCTTTTTGTAGATTTTTTTTACTTTCACGCTGTATGCGCACTTTGCATAGGCAAAGGGAACCTGGAAACCTAGTGTCAGAACACTTCGCTCCTCATTAAGACACCTCCATTGCCCACTTTTCCGCCGCATTCTTAAGGCATTGCATGTTGAGTTGCGTGACTCATACCAGAGCTTGCTTCGATACCAGAGAGATTAGAGAGAGAGATTATTTATTTCATTCTCGCGAGTAGTAATCGAACTCACATCTACAATTGAACCCTTGTGCTCTAAGCGCCACGACGGGCAATTTCTCTTTAAATATGTTTTTTTTAATACTATTAGAAATAACCGAATAATATTATTAAAAAGTAACGCTCATTTCACACCATTTTTGGAGATACTGAGAAAGATACTGGTGGAAGGTCACGTAAAAAGCATGAGGACCCTCCGAAGGGCATGTATGAAGAGGTTGATGACAGTGGACGAGGCGAAAGAGGTATATAGAGACCGTAGCGTTTGGTGCTCCGTTCTCTCTGACTACCCCGCTAGGGATAAAGCGTGAAGCTATGTATGTATGGTAAATTTAGATAGCTTTGTCACACTTGAATTGTTTCGCTTTTCGCGTGTATGGAGCCATTGCGTGACGATTGTAGTATAATTGGATAACGCACTTTTTCTCAATCAAAAGTATCGCGTGAAATATGCGCAGATCGTTAATAATAATATATTATGTATGCAATGGGGAACAGAGTGTCGTAGCACTAGGTTCCCTCTGCCTTACCTGTTGTATGCGGGATAGAGCGTGAAGCTGATTTTTTTTATATATAGACTATTTATAGTAAAATAATCGCTAAATGATTGAAATGACAGAAATATATGTTGTCTTTATAAAATTACTTTCCAGATATTTTCGTTTGTATTGATATTGTAAAAAAAACACATGGCCCATATAATACTTTAGGTACTTTAACTTAGCGGGATTTGTACCCGCACCTCTTGGAAACCGTCCAAGCGCTCTGACTACTAAGCCATACGTTCTCGTCAATTACTCGTTAAAAAACGTTCTCATCAAGAAATTGTTACAACTTATTTATCCCAAGTCTGGAATGACAATTTAAAATGTTAAAAATATATTGCATTAAAATTCCACTTCTTGGAAATAAAGAAATCTAGATTCACTTTCTATGCAACTACTTGCAATTATATAATAAATAAATAAAATCTAGTAATATTACGCTTTATATAACAGCTAAGAAGTCAGACATTGTGATAAAAAATTCTATAATTGATAATAGTTTATATACGAATAAAATCGAAACTAGTTTATCTAGTTTGGCCAAATAACCAAAAACACTGAGTGAACGTCTAAGGATCTCATACAATCTAAATACAATTAGGACAAGGTTGCTTTATAGGTGATTTATATTTAACATTCATTTGTTTTAAGATGGAAATATATGTATAATCTACATATATGTAATTTAGGAGATTTAGACTGTCTGTATGTAAGTTTCAAGGTAAATCGATTGTGCAATTCTAGTAAAATATTTTTTCTTCATTCCAAATTGTATAGTAGCTATAATAGTATTTTTATATTTTTGAGCGTTTTGTAAACGCGACAGGTTGTGAGTTCGATTCCCAGTCGAGGAAATGAATTGTTTAATATTGTCATTACTGTGCTCTAATGTCGAGGCAAAGCGCGCCGTTGAGCTCTGCCACTCAAGACTCAATGCTTCCATATTTCGCCGGAAAATGGGGAAAGGAGTGTCTTAACACAAGTTTTTTTTCGCCTTTAGCCTTTCTAGTTATTAGTTAAAGATATTTCGTACATATTGGGAGGACAGTTATATCAAGAAATTTTAAGAATACGATAAGAAATTGGACCTTTGTCTAGAAAAACACATAAATTAAACCGCTAAAGCTAATAAAAACCTCAATTTTCATAAACGCCGGTACTAGTTAGGTTAAAATGTGATACTTGCATGACAGGAAGTAGAAAATAACTGGCTTTTTCTAGGACCGTACTTTAATGGCCTGTGAAACTTATGCCGTAAAACGCGATCCACGAAGATGTGTTTTTTGTTTTTTTTTTATATATATAAATGTCAGAGAGAGAGAGTCATGCCGGTAGAGTTAATTTTTATTAGATATTATGTTCTTTCGTTTAAGAGGTATTTGGAATTTATATCACAATTTAAAGAGGCCAGACGTGGCGTAGGGGCACAAGCCTGTGACAGGTCTGTTTACTGACTGTAAATAGATTGTGGGTTCGATTTCCATTCGAGGAAATTTAATATATTCATTTATTCATTCTGGTGTCGAGGTAAAATGCGGCGTCGAGTTCCGCCACTCAAAACGCAATGCCTCCAGAATTCGACGTAAAGTGGGGAACGGAGTATGTTAACACTAGGGCGTCCCTCTGCCTATTCTTCTTGTGTCTGTGTGTATAATCATAAATTTTATTATACAGTATTAGAAGGTTTTTCATTTTATATAAGCCTTCATTAAATTCAGAATATTAATATGGCGTTAGTAAATAGACCCTAAAAGTGCTATAAACATAAATATTACAATATTGTATTTACAATTTAATATGCAAGTACTTACATTGTTGATTCAATTGATTTATAGCAAAGAAAGCACTTGCATTTTCTGTGAAATCAACGATTTACGACTCGTCGCGTCGTACAAAGGTTAACAACGTACAGGGCGTACGACATTATATATGTATATAAGTGAGTTTACATTTCAGTTAATTTATAACATGACATTTTTACGATATACCCTGTGATATATGGACGGAAGGTTGTGGGTTCGATTCGCACTCGACAAAATGAAATGTTTACTTTTAAATATTTCGTTCGCTCTGGTAAAGTGGGGAATGGATGTGTCATTGAGAACTGTGTGTCTGATCACTAGGTTCCCAGGTTCCCTCTTTTTGAAGTTATTACCGTTATAAATAAAAGAAGCATGACTAGAATTTGCTATCTTATATCTCATGAACCCGTTTAAAAATTCTTAGGCATTGAGGCAGTTGATCACGTTTACGTCGTTCCATAATGATCTTTATCATTGAAGAGAAACTGCTGATATGTCTAAAACAGTTTTATTTTTTTTTTATTATCAACCTAAATTAAATTTCTACGAAACTTCCTATGAAGTTTCTTATTAAATATGTTGGAAAAATAAGAGTAAAATCTATTTTAATACTTTTTAATATAAAAACTGTACGTTTCTACATACAATAAACAATCACTTAAAAGAATTACTATCTAGACTTCTAGAGCAATTTGTTATTTATCTCGCATCTAGCAGGATAGGCAGGAGAAGCCTTGTGTTAAGATACTTCGTTCCCCATTTTCCGCTCAATTTTGTAGGTTTTTTTTGCCTCGACACCAGAACGAAGTTTAAATATGAAATATTTAATTTCCTCGAGTGAGGATCGAACTCACAATCACTCACGACTCACGGCTGACTTCACAAAAGCAATTGGCAAGTTAATAATTTGATTTTTATTATATTATACTTTAATTGGCCATATTGTTTTTTTTTGTAAACTCTTATTCTTCGAAAGCATGTCTTTAACAATGAATCATTAATAAAAAATAATTTATTTTTAAAATTACAATAGAAAGCTAGCTAATAGAGTTTTGGTGGAAGTAGAACTGAACTATCGAATCACACGTAATACAGTCGCGAGTTTTTTTTTTT
>JAEBDU010006426.1:0-18843 GCA_016802625.1 Heliconius numata | reverse complement strand
CAAGCCCTTTCATTTGATATCCATATTGATGGGATTGAAAAAAACTAAGTTGTCCGCCATCTTGTAGCGGCGGCCATCTTGGATTCACAATAATATTGAATATGGATAATTGTATTGTCACCAGAATCAAAGGCGTATACCAAATTTCAGATCAATCGGTTAACGGGAAGAGGGTTAAATTTCAATTACTAAATTTGACCCAAACAAACAAACGGGGTGAGCTAAATAAAACCGTTTAATAAAAAGGACTTGTCCTCACTGACTGAGGTAAGACGCACGCACAGCCGTAACCGCTGTGCGTAGAAACGTGAAATTTGGACAAAAGTTTACTTTCATAATCTGGACATCCACTAAGAAGGGATTTTGAAAAACTTTAACCCTAAAGGGGTGAAATAGGGGTTAAAAGTTTGTATGGAAAAAAATTGAAATCGGCACCTATTTTTATAAAATTTGAAATTTAGATTTTTAAAAGTATTTAATTGAACACGTGTTTCATCGTTTTCTAGAATTCTCGCCCTAAGGGTGCAAATAAGGGATTGAAAGTTTGTATAGGTTTTTTTTAACTCGTCACCAATTTTTATAAAATTTGTAATTCAGACTCTTAAACGTATATAATTAAACACATGTTTCATGGTTTTCTAGAATTCACCCCCTACGGGTGCAAATAAGGGGTTGAAAGTTTGTATGGAAAAACCTTTAAATCGCCACCGATTTTTATAAAATTTGAAATTTAGACTCTTAAAAATATTTCATCGAACACATGTTTTATGGGTTATTAGAATTCACCCCTAAATAAGCTAGCGAAGCTGCGCGCGTCCGCTAGTTTATTAATATTTTTATTTCTTCCATCGGGTTAGAAGGCGAAGCGCGGCGTTGAGTTCCACTACCTCGAGAATTTGGTGGAAAGTGGTGAAAAATATTTATAAATAATAATTAATTCCCTCGAGTGGGAATCAAATCCACAACCGCCACGTTAAAATCAAACCCTTGTACCTCTGTGCCACGACTGGCCTCGATTAAAATCTTGTTGGCTCGAATAGTCTTTTATTAACAGACGAAAGGTTTTACGATTTCCACTTTTATATAAATCAATATCGTTCAAATAGCTCGCGTAGAGCCCATAAACAAAGAATTATATTGAAAAATGAATATTACGATCGAATAACGCGCGCCTGGAAACGCGTAAATTTTCTTTACGCACTAAATCACATTCAAATAATGCAAAGGAGATTGAGAAAATAAATAAAATAATAGATTATTTAGAATAAATCATGTAAATATAATGTGATTTCAGTTTAGAATGAAACAGACCCTAATGTAGGCAAAGGGAACCTGGGAACTTAGTGTTAACTTACTAACCTACCCTGGACAACGACTGGTCTAAATAAAAATATACATATATGTGATAAATTTTATTAATGTTTTTTTGTTTATTGAATATCAGTATTTCTTCAATATATGTAGTTTGACAGCTAATCCAATTTAAGCAATACATTTAGAAAGAAAAGTTCAATCACGCAGTGTTAAGGCAACTTTTGATCCCGAATGTTTTAAGAATTACAGAGAGACATTGTTAGAATACACAGTATAACAATTCGTAAAAGTTTTCCATTCAAGAGTCACTTAAAATAATATTTATCCTCTCAAAATTTTTATTGATTGATTATAAAGATTATTAGGCAATTTTTACAGATTTGGACGTCTTCTAAGAGGTGCGGGTTCAAATCCCGTTACGTTCAAATTTTCATACGCTTCCTAAATAAATATTAAATTTTTATAAGCTTACAAGGCAAGATAGACAAATAGATACTCTATAAAACATGAGCCGACTGACTTCGTTGAACTGGAAAATATTAGTTAAATATTACTGAACCACGGACAGAGGCCGACTTCTGATCGATCACGAGTCATTAGAGCGGGCGAATCCTCGACCTCTTTTTAATACCTAGCTCATTCTTTGTGAGCTTATTGCATTTTTTTTATAATAATGCAATGATTGCAAATCGAATGGTATCTAATATTTTGTTTTAGCTTCATACTGTATGTTTATATAGCAGGGTAGACAAAAGTTTAACCTGTAGTTAAAACAGGCCGTTTTCTATTCTCCGCCCAATTTTAGGCACATTTCTCATAGGTGTGGAGTGACGGAGCTCTCTTGTTATTTTGTAGGATATAACGCGAACTTAAAATAACTGGCCAAGTGCTAGTAGTACTATAAAATTCGTTATTCATCATTATCCCAAAAAAAATCGAAAAAAAATCGCATTTTCTGTATGGGAGAACTTCTTAAATATGTATTTTATTCAATTTTTTCATATTTTTTGTTATAGCGGCAACCGAAATACACTATCTGTGAAAATTTCAATTATCTAACCGTTTCAATTCATGAGATACGGCCTGGTGACAGACGAACATACAGACAGGTGGACGGACATAAGAGTAGTAGGTTCCCATTTTACCTTTTAGATCTGGACCATTAAAAAAAGAACACTAATAATACTGCTTTTAACTTTTGATTATAAAAATCGCGTGAGTTCATTTGAAGAATTACAAAATACTAGAATCGTATAAATAGTTTCTGTAGAGCGAATGAATCTAAATGAGCGCTTGTTTCGTCTATATTTAACCAAAGAATAGCTTGCATGTTTTACCATTTTTTATTACTACAGTACTAAAAAATATTAGTATTTAGTAGTTTTTACTCGTGAAGTACTGTTTGTTATTTTTTTTACATTATTCACGTAATATTTTTTATATAGGTTATTTATATATACTACATTTACCTAGGCACGCCTAACTGCTAAGATTAAGAGTATTTTTAACCGATTCTGTAAGAAAAGGAAAAATAATTTTACAAAGATTTTATAATTTTGAAGTCGGTGTCAAGCTAATGCTACAACACTTTTACTACAATATCTAATTACTAAGCCTGTTTGTTTTACTTGGCACCGACTTCAAAATTATAAAATCTTTGTAAAATTATTTTTCACTTTTTAGTTCGTTGTTAGAAGTCGGTTTTTCTTTTTGTTAAAAATTAATTTATATATAACAATATTTTACAAGCAACAAAGTACATTCATTTTTAAGATATTTTATAATACTTTATAATGTGTAATAATCATGTCCGCCAATCATGGTACACCATTCCACACTCAATGCCTCCAGAATTTCAGCGGAAACTGAGGAACGGAGTGTCTTAACACAAGGTTCCCTCTGCCTACACTACTGTGTGCGGGATACAGCGTGAAGCTAATTGATTGATGGAGAATAACATAAGCCATAATCCTTGAATATTCACCGTAAAAAATAAAGGTAACATAATCAAAAATGTCAAGGACTATGGATTCGAAAAGTTCGCATAAAAGGTTTTTTCGTGGATGAATATTCGATAAAACAACTCAGTTTTTCACACTTCGAGAGCTATGTATACGAGAAATGTTATTTTTATGATTCAAGTATTTGTAACACTCTGCTTGAAGGTTGAAAGGAAGGATCGGGAAGTATGTAAATTTATAATGGGCTTATGCTACACTAGCGATTATCCCTGGCTTTGTGTATTATATTTTACCTATATATTGTAAGTAAGAAAAACATGTAGCTACCCGTACATAATTTTAAAGAAACTTGAGTTACTAAAGTAACTAAAAACTACATCCTATAGATATTCTATGTATTTAAATATTTCTATCGTCGTTTATTTCGCTAAATTAATTTCAATTTGTATATGACCCATTCCATTATTAGGTGTATGGGTATTAAGAATTCTATTTAAAAGTAAATAAATCTAACTAAAACAATATTTAAATATTTTTATAGGCCCTAATCTAATCTAATTTCATTAGCGATATGAACGATAGTCTAATAGACTTATTCTTAAAAAAAAGTACTAAATATATTTTCACGCATAAACAAAAAGTCAATCACGCGGTTTTAGCCAAAATGTAGCTATAAAAAGTACTGGCTGGCACGCCGGTCTCCGTGAGAACACAATTTCGTCATTATTAACTGAAAACATTGTCTTATTTTACTGGAAACGCGTCCAATAATCGGGTGTTTTCCTGTTTTTTTCCGGAAAATGTTACTGTAATTTAAACTTTTTCAACATTTTAATGGTTGTTTTAATTAATGAAATGATTTACATACTTTTGTACGGCTTCTCGTTTTTGGGTTGAATATATTTATTTTATTTAATTTTGCCTTAATACTTTGAGAACAGTGAGAATTGGATGAAACTGGTGGTATTCAATGATGTCTTAAAATATGTCGATCTACTTAATATAACTAAAAACTTAAATTAAATCAGCTTCACGCTGTATCCCGCACACAGCAGGGTAGGCAGAGAGAACCAAGTGCTAAAACACTGCATTCCCTACTTTCTTTGCCAGAAATTCTGGAGGCGTTGCGTGTTGAGTGGCAGAACTCAACGCCGCGCGCCTCGAAACCAGAGCGAAGAAATGATTTGATTTATAATCCCAACATTCATTTATATATATTTAGAACGGGACTTACAATATTTTTATCTGCAAATTACAATTACTGTGTAAGAATGTCAAACAGACTAAATCCGCGCTGATGTTTATATCTTTTCATTACACACCCTAATATATTTGTATAAAAATATTTTTTCATATTATCTCAAAGAAAATGTAATCCCAAGGAATCTTTCAAGAAAAACCTCATATGTGACCTGATGAGATGAGATAGGTAAATATAATTTGAGATACATTTTCAGGAGTAATCATTTTCTAAGTTATTGTTGGTGCTTACATTGTACATAATGCTTTTACAGACTTGCCAACTTGAATGGAATTTACGTGGAATATTGGATCATGAAAGCGGTATTTTATTACTTTCAAATAATAGAACGTAATAAATATGCCAAGTTACTTTAGATTTTTATTTTTTTGACTCTCTCATATTTGCAGATATAACAGAAATGAGTATTTAGAAAATCATTGATCCTTTTCTGATACCTTTATTGAAATTAAAATTTCTAAGTAATAGTAATAATGTCTTCGCTCTGGTGTCGAGCCAAAGCGCAGCGTTGATTCTGCCACTTAACACGCAATGCCCCCAGAATTCAGCAGAAAATGGGGAACGGAGTGTCTTAACACAAGGTTCCCTCTGTCTACCCTGTTATTTGCGGTATACAGCGTGAAGTTAAGAATAATTTATTTTATTTTATTTAGCAGTATAGACAGAGGGAGCCTAGTGTTAGGACAATCGCTCTCTATTATCAGCCGCCCGAAGAAAATAAAATATTTCAGTTTCTCGAGTGGGAATCGAACCCACAACTAGCCTCAACTACACTAAAGATTAAATAATATTAGCAAAACAACTTTAATTTGAAATACAATACCGCCATCCGCATAGACATAGAAGCGATTGACACAATAAAAAGGTTTCCTAATTGAAGCAAACGTGGCCAACATATTGATCAAACGGTCATCGATCGGTCTGGCCTTTCCACACTTAACATGCTTGTTAAGTTCAATTACATTAGACGCTAGTATACATATACATATATATATTATGACTAATGGGTGGCATAAAGGTTATATATGACACTTTTATGTTATTACTTTAGACGCTAAAATGTATACCCCCTGGAGAGGAGAGTAATGTGAAGTTAGGTATATGTTGCGGGGAATAATGTTTGTTGTTTGTTTATTTGTTGTTATATAGTAGGATTAGCTTTGCCTGTAGGTGAAACTATATTTTTGATGGTTAAATTGAAATAAAAAGAAGAGAAGAAAGAGAATAAGAGGAGTGGTATTATGTGTCATGTATGACACATTCCAAGTCCGATGGAACTCTAATCGTAGAACAGTGGGTTTAATCGAAACGTTTAACCATTAAGTACCTGTGGCATGTAATATATACCTACGGCAGTATATCTTTACATTGTATTCCGTAAATATTTGAATACCCAGAAGGAACCCGGGAACCTAGTTCTCTATTCATAGATTTTCCACCGAATTTATTATTTGTTTTATATTTTATTTGCAAACATACACAAAAAAAAACTATTCTTGAAAAATATACTATGATATGATTTTTTTCGACGTAATGTTTTTCAAATAGTCAAAATTTCGAATCGTCAAACGTGGAATTTGACGTGACCTGGTGAAAATGTCACGCACGTTGAGATTGCAAGGGGAAAGTAGAAATCAATGAAAAAAAATATGCCATATGACTTCTTGAATTGACAGTTCTGTCAGTCACAAATGACTGATATTGTAGCTTACTAGTTTAGTAGTTTATGGTTACATATACAACGGCTAAAAATGTATTTCTTGTAGTGTATTGTATACAATTTTTATGCCTTTAATTTGCTACTTTAAATCATTGTCATTTAATTTAATAGTTTGAAAATTAAGATAATTAGTTATATTAGGTCCGTTATATAAGGATGTGACTGTAATACGCAATACCTTCAAAAAAAATTCGGCAGAAAGTGGGGAACGCAGTGTCTTAGCACTTGGTTCTCTCTGCCTACCCTACTGTGTGCGGGATACAGCGTGATGCTGATTTTTTATTATTTAAATGCTAATAAGACGAAAAAGTAACAAAAATAGTAATTTTTCAGATTAATTATTACAAAAACTCAGAAATAATATTATTAGGTCATACAGTATTATTACCCACATTGATTGATTGGCAACTTTAAAATGGCTTGTAACATTTAAAGGTCGCGGTCGTTAGTGGGTACATTCATTCATACAAAAATAACAGCATTGTTTGTAAGCCAAATATTTATTTACTAAAAACGAAAAGTTCAGTACATACGATACATACGAGTACATATTAGATATATTTATTGCTATAAAAGGTTAAATAATAGGGAATAAAAATAAATTGAGGGATCCTAGTTACTAGGGAGTTACAACACTACCTTTCCCACTTTGCTACTCAATATTTGAGGCATTACGTGTTAAGTGATGGAACTCTACGCCGCATTTTGAAGCTACGTACTTACAGACATACAGACAATTTTTCTATTAATATATACAAAATCATTTTCTATCACCTTAATTGTACTACCAGAACACAAGCTATGAGGACTGAACGACGATGTGTTAATAATAATTAAAGACTTCTACAGCGGGAACTACAGACCTACGAATACTCTATACTCTCTATTTAGGCTATGTAATATTATAGAAATACTTCGACTTATATTGTAAGTTTTCTTTATATAATTTTCTAAATGTATTTTAATTTTAAATTCAATATAAACTTGTATACGGAAACTAAAACAGTTTCTGTGTATTTTAAAAACTAAACGTATTTTCTACGTTCCATGTTCTATTTTATAAATAATTTATAGTATACAGGCTCTTTATATTTATTTACAGTCGAGATACGGATATTTGTATCAATACGAAATTTTTTGAAAAAATCTTGTTCATTTCTTATTAATATAAAATAGTATAGTGTATGTGGTGATGTGCCATCGACCGGTACCTGGCCGTTTCTATAGATTCCATTTTGTTTTCTTTTATTTCGTTAAGTAACCTATTTATACTAAGAGATTTATATTTTCCAGCAAGGTGGGCAGAGGGAACCTACTTTAACAACGCTGAATTTTGAAGGCATTGCGTGTTTAGTGGCGGAACTTAAAGCCTCGATACCAGAGCGAAGAAATGAAAACATTACATATTTAATTTCCTCGAACGGGGAACCCACAACCTATCGCGTTCACAGTCACACACTTACTTGTACTCCAAAAAAACGTTACTATTATAATAAGCAAAATTATGATTTTTTCCATTTTATTACTACTACTTTTATAAATAAAACCTTTTGAGCAAATTTAAGGTTATTAACAACAATGATGTTATTTTAACACAACAATTTGTTATTTATTACTGCAATTACTTATTTAGCTAGTTCCATTATATAAAACGAAATGGAAGTACTTTATTCAAGGTAAATATAGCAATGACCCTCTAGAACCATGAAACATTTTTAGCACACGACTTAGAGTAATTCTTTACAGGTGCGGCGTAATGTGGCTAGTCAGAACGTGTGAGAAATATTATTTATGTTTATTTTGTATGGCTATAATAATGTTATTGAAGAACTAGAAGAAGATTCCTGATCGGGGGAATAAATTATTTCCTATTCCTCCACACGCCCGGCGTTGAGTTACGTAAATGCTCTCGCAATATCTCAAATATTCTAAAGAGAAAAAATCTTTCTAAATATACAAGTAATAACATTTTTATAAAAAATACAAGATAGAAGTTAATCATTTATATCCCAACAGGTTTGTTTTTATGATTACTTTCCGCAACGTATTGTAAAGTTAGGAATGTTTTCTGTTTCTATATATTGCGATTTGTTTGCTGTCTATTTATAACTTTCAAACAACTTTGCTTTTTTCTTATATTTAATATATTCAGAAAAAGTCTTCTTTATATAAAGCTATATATATGCTGTGAAAGCGCTTGGCAAGAAAGGCAGAGGGTACCTACGACTCTAGTATTAAGACATTACGTTCCCATTAAAAGGCTTCCATTATTCTCTATTGACTATTCATTATTCTCTTCGATATTGACGTAATTGAGAAGAAAATAATATTTTTTTTAATAATCAGCTAGCTTCACCAGTATCCCGCACACCAGAAGGAATCTAGTGTCAATAACAAGACCCCCTATTCCCCTTTAAAATTAAATTAAATTTTAAATTACTATTAAAATTACTATTAATATTAAATTTTACTCAGAATAATAATAAGAAGTACGTCTACATGATATTATAATATTAAACTAGTATCGATTGAACTTTGCCATTATATTGAAGATATTTGACCACCCGAAAGATTTCTAGTCTCGCGGGTGTAATTCTAAGTAAAAGGTTTCTAGCATGATATTGCGTGAGGAAATTTCACATCCAATTTCGATATACTGTAGGTATGGGACATTTTTATTAATAAATAATTTGAGGCCAGTCGTGGCGTAGGGGCACAAAGTGTTAGTGTAAAACCGACGGGTTGTGAGTTCGATCCCCAATTGGGGAGATTATATATTTAAATTTATATTTCCATTTCTTCGCTCTGATGTCGAGGTTTGCGCGGCGTTGAGTTCTGCCGCTCAACACGCAATGTCTCAAGAATTCGGCAGTAAGTGGGGAATGTAGTGTATTGACACTAGGTTCCCTCTGTCTAGCCTGCTGTGTGCGGGATACAGCGTGAAGCTAATTTTTTTAAAATAATTTTGTATAACATATTTATTGTTATTTCCAAGTATTTATTTTATGCGCACGTGTAGCGTAGGGGAAAAAGCTTAAAACGGTAAGAGCGACGGTTGAGAATTCGATTTCCGCTCGGAGGAATGAAATACTTGCGCAGCGTTGAGTTCTGCTACTCATGTTGATTTGGTTATTGTTGATTTTTAAGTGTTATATTATCTTTTTTATACCGTAATAGTAATAAATAAATAATTATTATTCAAATAATTTAGATTATGCAAAACAAACAAATGTTAAGCATGAAAAAACTGTCAAAACAATGTTAATATATTTCAAGCTATATTATTTTAATTGGCACTCTTGATTTATTTTATTACAAAATCTGTCACCTGCAAAGACGTGTTTCTTGTTAAATCAAATATAATATAATTTTATTTACTCAAATCAACGTTCTACCTTAATTTGAGATGACTGACAACGTCACTTCTAGAATTATCTTAAATGGCTTTTTGATGTTCCTAATTTGTGTTGTTTTCCTCTGGGCATTTACTTCCAGATACTTATGTTATTAGATTATAACTATATTTATAGAAAAAATAAAACTGGAAATCTTAGTTGAGCTCAACTTTAGGCCATAAATCCAGTTCCAATGAATGGCGCAACACACTTGCTTTTGTAACGCGACAGGTTATGGATTCGATTCTCACTCGAGGAAGTAAAATATTTAATATTTTTAGTTCTTCGTTCTGATGAAGAGAGAAAGCGTGGCGTTGGATTCCGCCAAATACAACAATAACACGCAATGGCTTCAGAATTCGGTGGAAAGTAGTATCGGAAGTGTCTTGGGAATATGAATATGAATATATGGGAAGTCGTATGTGCAGAATACAGCGCGAAGTAAAAAAAAGTCTCTTACGAAAATAAGTGAAGAAAAATATTGGACAAAAACTGAAAAACATGTAATTAAAATTCTAGCAACTAAATAATTTTAATTAATTTAATTAATGACCGCTCCTTACACGTTGTTTAATCAACAAACTTTTCCTCGCATACTTTTAAACATTCTTTCCAATTTCATATTTCACGGTATAACACTTATATTAATGAAAGTTACGTGAAACTCGCACGAACCTGTACTGTGAAGTTAGCAACTTTTAAAAACATATGTTTAATCTGTGTAAATACAAAAAAATATTTTTTTATATGCTTTTAAAACATTATAGAATGTTAATGTAAAATTATAATTATTTAAAAAAGTCATGCATATTGCAGGCGAGGCAACTGAAAAGTTTAAAATTTTAACCGACTTATAAAAGGTTCTCAATTTCTAGTAGCTTGTAGTAGTTCAGCAATTTGTAGTAGTTCTCAGTTCATTAGTTTTTGCACGATAGTAGAACCAACAGTTATCCTCATAAAATTTTACTTTTATAATATTAGTTAGATTTAATTTTGATTTTGAGAAGTTTAATTAGAAATTTAAATAATTTCTTTCACAAACTAAAAGCTATAATTTCAGCTACGAGAATTCCGCGAAAAATGGGAAACGGAAAGTCTTAGTACTAAGTCACTCTGCCTTACTAATTATATGAGAAATACAGCGTGAACCTAAAAATATACACGTTAAAAACAATTTTTCATATAAATCGAGATATTTTGATATTTAAGTATATTTGCTCTATCATTTAAAGTAAGGACGCGACATTCTATCCAGAAAAAGGGGTCAAGTGTCCCTTGTTAAGTTTCTAAGACGTTGAAATATCTTTCTACTTGCGCTGTAAATTGGAGTCATGAGTGATAGATACCACTAGCTATGAAATTTCAAAATATTTATGAAATAATATTTTACAAAAATATAAATTTTTTAATGTTTACTTTTTATTATGGGTTTTCGAAGTGTACAGGTAATAAAGAGAGAAGGAGAGAGACAGAGAGAAAGTCATATCAGAATGTACAACTCTCCTGGCATTTTGTTTTGCCTTCACTCTGCAATTTTCGAATTTTTAGACTTTCTTACACATTACTAAAAGTGTTTCAATACTAAGAAATGAGTAAACAAAAATCAATAACCATTACGTCAATGTTAATTTAAACTTTATTAAACAAAAATTTACTCGGAAAGGATAATTATGTATGAGGATGTTTCTGATAAGTAACTAATAATGAAGTTGTTGCTCCCGGAATGAAAACAAGAAGTGTTTTCAGCAACTCCTGCTTAGTAAAAAACAAAATATTTCAACGTCCTTAAGATTTATATGTTGAGATTTAAAATATAATGTGTTTGTTAGATTCTCTAGAAAAAATATATACATAATTTTAGAATCGTACCTTTGCTCTGGTAATGAGGTAAAGTGCGGCGGTAAGTTCCGCCTACTAAAAGAAAATATTTCACTTCCTCATCTTGAAGAAAACAATACAATGCCTTCTCGATATCACTCCGCCACTCAAGACGCTAATTTCAAAGGCAGAGAGCAAAGTTTTTGGTACTAGTTTCTCGCTGCCTACTTACTCTACACGTTAAATAGACTAACTTAAAAAAATATTGTCGTAATTTATAAATTTATCTGCTATTCTCATATTACGTATATTTTAAAAGTGACAAAAATGTAGCTTAATTTCATTCTGACATTTATTTTTACTCAAATAATTACAAAAACTCCCACCATCACAAGAATCTTTTTATGCTAATAAGAAAAATCGGGTGAAATTTGCATATACTCTACTATAAGGTTTTCCTCTTTTGAACCAGCTCTCAATATCGATATAGTTATGGGGTAATCTTTATAAATTGGATGCCGACCACCCTATGGGATAGGTTAAAAAGATAATACAAAAGAAACCAATATGTGCCGTGAAATATAAGGTAATCCTACTAATATTATAAATGGGCGTTTGATGCCCGTTCACGCAAAAACTACAAACTAAACTTTACAGATATAATAATATGAGAATAAAAGATAGGCCACCATTTATTATAATATTAAAGTAATTTGTATAATTTGTTTATTATATAAAAATAAGTTTAAGCGGGCGAAGCCTTTGGGTCACTTGTTTCTTTATATTATACCACAAACTTTATGCTTAATCCCACATACAACATTAAGCATAGACATCGGAGACATAATGTTTGAAAAGCGGAAAATTTTAATAATTTATTGTTTTATACATATTATGTATTTGATGAATTTCACAATTTTTTGTCATAATTTGATCAAGCTTTGCTTATCAGAATTATACTGTTAGGAGGTACAACCAAATTAAGTATGCCCTAAGCTGCTACATAAATGAAAATATTAATAAATATATAATTAACGTAATCTATATATATAAAATCGAAAGGTCACTCACTCATCACGAAATCTCAGAAACTACATGTGCTAGGAATCTCAAATTTTGCATAGGGGTTATTTATAGGACGTAGGTGCTCGCTAAGACGGGCATTTACAATATTCGACTCCTAAGGGGTTGTTTTTGGGGTTTAAAGTTTGTATGAAACTTCATTACTACAAATGCTAGGAGTCTCAAATTTTACACGGACGTCACTTATAGAACGTAGTTACTCATGGAGACAGAAATTAATAATAACGTAGTTCACGCAGGCGAAGCCGCGAGCGGGTCGCAAGTTGTATAATATATGTCATTAATTATCAAAAATATAATACCAGCCTTATAACGCTCAATGGATATACATATCCAGCTCAGTCAGTAGCAAACCATTAAGGGAACCCATATGGACCCTTAATTATCACCACTTCTGGATACTATAAATATATGCAAATATAAAAAATATAAACTTTATATCGAATACTTGCATTTAAAAGTATATATAATATATTTTGCTATAATAATAAAATCTTTGTATAGTAATAGTACAGGTTGCAGTTATTAATTAGTGAACCACTCGAGCGCGACCTGGTCTCCGATGGAATCATTTTCATAATATTATTGTTATTATGAATATTTGTTTTGTATTTCAATTTCTGTTTATGTCTGATGTGATATTAAAATGAGGTCAGACGTGGTGCCGAGCCACGAGCGTGCGTCTGTAAAGGCGATAGGTTGCCGTTTCGATTCCTACTCGAGGCAATGTAATATTTAATATCTTCATTTCTTCGTTTTGAAATAAAAAAATAAATCAGCTTCACGCCCACAAAGCATGGTGGGTGGAGGGAACCTAGTCTTACATTCCATTCCTCACTTTTCGCCGAATTCTGGAGGTATTACGTATTGAGTGGCGGAACTCAAGGCCGCCCTTTGCCTCGACACCAGAGCGAAAAAATTGAAATACAAATTTTACATAAGTACGAGTATTTCGTTTCCTAGAGTGGGAATCGAACCCACAATCAGTCGCATTTGCAATCACATTTTGTGCCCCTACGCCACTTGATTTAATATATATTTTTTTATAAATCTGAATAAAATACCAAAAATTAAATTATACCCAAATTAAGGCAATGAAACATTTGGCCAATCCCGAATGCGACCTTCTTTCGCTCAAATAAATTAGACGAAAACGTTAGCAAACACACATACACCAGAAACATGTTGATATTGTAAACAAAAGTCATCATGCCGTGACAATGTCACGTTTGACATGTCGTATGTCGACGATCGTTCGTATTCTATTAATAACATTGTATATTCTTATTATTTTGTTTATTTTTCCGAAATTGGCCTAAATTTTGTATAAATAATTTATAATTTGTGAAGTTAATCTTCATTTCCATATAGGAATTATTATTCTTTTATATGGAAACGTTTGAAATATGAGAGTAAGTATGGCTGGATAATATTAGTATGGAAAATTATCGCAATTTCAAAGCTGAAATATAATGAAAGCTGTCATGGTACAGAGAAATACTTTGTCTTGAGGCATTGTTTACAATTAATAATATAAACTTATATAGTGTAGAGGATATAGGAAAAGGACTCAACGTAAACTATAAAAACATAGCTAGCTTTTTTTGTTATGTACCTATGTTTACCATGTTAATCTTGAGAGATATGTGTATTTAAAAAAGATATAGAATAGATAATAGATAAATATTTTCATTTAATTTCAGGATAATCAGCCTGAGAGTGCGTAAACATGTAGCTTCAGCTAAAATCAAATATTATCTCAGTCGGGTATACCAAACAGTTACGAAGGTGGATGAAAAACAAATAATAAAATGACTATATTTTTTAAATAGCATGCAAATTAAGAAAGTAACTTATAAGGATTAATAGGAGATGCTTCTGGATTGTATCGATACACTATTGACTTTAATATTATAACATTAACTTTCCATAGAATGACCATGATGTCTAAAAGAAATCTTATAATTGAAAAGTAACTAAAATTATTGGTATCCAGCAAAAAATATATATATATGAAATTTCATAATTATATAAGAAAATGGAAAATAATTTTCATTAATAATATAATGGGATTTAATGCTATTTTATCACATTACAGCATATTACAATTTACTAGCAAAGTAACTGTTGAATGTATGAAAGATCGAGATTAGATCAGAGAAAGGAAAACCCGGCCCAGAAATCTCAGACGACCGTTGTAAAGCTTAATATAATGGTTTGAGGCACTAGGGGCTTTTATGAAATAAAAAATAAGAATATAAAAAAATACATATATTTTATTATATTATGAAACTTCACAATTTAATTATAAGAAAACATTACTTAAAAGAATACATTTTATTGTAATTATTAAGATGCTCAAATAGTGTTCAGATTCACGCTATATTTCCCTTAAGTCAAGTATAGTTATCCAATTGCTGCATGAACTGGAAACACTAAGGCGAAACTCAACGCCGAATATTGTCTACCGGAATATGAAAATAATTCAATTCCCTGAGTGAATCGAACCCACACCAATAATGTTAGCAGCTAGACAATTCAAGAAAAACTTAAATGAAAATAGAGACAAAAATTACTTGAGAAGTTAACAATTTACAGATCTAGCAAAGAGCTAAAATAAAATCTGTCCATCACAACATAGCACCGACATGAAACGTTTCAATCACGCGGTTCTATCTTTAGTAAAATCTTTTCTTATCGCTTGTCTAGACTTAACTAAGTTAACTTCAAAGCGAAATGCTGTTGAACTCAACTATATTTAAATTTTTGTTTGCAAACTCACAGCTTGAAATTGTTTAAAGATTATTAATATAATATTTCACCATCGTAAAAGTTCAAAGTCTATTAAAATTTATAATTTCAGAAAGATGATTATAATTTTACATATTTAAAATATTATTTTTTATAACACAAAATTATAATAGAAATAAAATGTACTAGATAAAAAAAAATCAATAAATTATTATTTAAAAAAAAATTGGTAGTAATGAAAGTGGTTTCATCGTGAAGTCTTATCACCAGACCAGCTATGGTTGAAGAAAAAGAAGTGAATGACATCTAGATTCAACATTTTAATCATCCGTTGTAATCTATTTAGACCTAAAAATAATATTTTAATCATATTATATTAAATTCTTCACATTGCAGACATGTAAATATTTTATTAACAAAAAGTAATATTATACAAATAAAACTGATAGAAAATATCAATATAAATGTTCTACGATTTAATAACCTCTCCTATATCGCAGATATTGCTTTTAAGAAATAGAGAATGTAAACAAAAACGACGATTGCCACTTGAGTACTTCAATCGGAAGAAATCTTTCCGTTTTTGCCTCTTAGATGTTTGCCTCTCTTCTTTAACTCATAAGTGGTCATTTAGAGACGTTGAGTACTAAATTGTACCGTACCATTAATGATGATTGAAGTATATAAATGGTGGAGTAGCTTAAATTACCTATAATATAATATGATATAGGTATTCATTCATTGGCCCAAGGGTTACTGTAACGCAAAGATTGTGGGTTCAATCCACACTCGAGGAAATGAAATATTTATTTACATTTATATTTTCTTATCTTTCTGGTGTCGAGGTAAAGAGCGGTTGACTTCCGTCACTCAACACGCAATGCCTCCAAAATTCGGCGGAAAGTAGGGATCGGAGTGTTTTAACACTATGTTCCGTCTGTCTACCCTGCTGTATGCGGGATACAGCGTGAAGCTGATTTAATTTTATTTTATGACCGAAGAATGAACTAAAACTATCCTGATTGGTATTTGAAGTCGCTAGTAGTAAGTTAATCATAATGGCGTAACTGCACAATTTTTTAAAAGAAATTTTTTTATTTTATTCTTATTTCACTCGACAATATGTTGACCAATGTTTTCCGTACCACGTTTTTCAATCACTTACAATCTGCTTTATACTATGCAATATAAAAGCTTCTAGTAAAAACCAACAATGAAACTTCAAACTTCAGTTTTTATCCATTTTGTTTGTATGAGTCCTGCAGATATATTTTTTTTAATATTAACAATTGGTTTTTTTTTAAAGAAATATAAAAGTAACGTTTATTATATTATATTAGAAAATTTATAATCGACTTCTATAAGAAAAGGTTATCAATTCGACTGTATTTTTTTTATATGGTTAGTCTTAAAGCAAAATTTTCTCTATAGTCATACCTCATCACTAGTTTAACAAATTATATTTAAAAATATTTTATTAAATATTTTTTGCAATAACGAAGTACCAAAACTTTGATTTTTTAACTATAATTTTTCCTAGAATTTTAATGTCCTCTTAGATTGTAGTTATCTATAATAGTATCAAAATTTATACAATTTATATTTATTGTGTTGTTGAATTATAACATAAATAAGAAAAATTTACGTAAATAAAACATCACTTAATAAAATATTTAATTAATCATTATTATCAGGAGTTACCTCATGCTATAAAACCTAAGTAATTATGTAAGCTATACATAATTACTTAATTGCATGATCTTATTTTCATCCAATTTTCGTGACTTAAGAAAAATATTAAATTCCTAATGAAAAGAAATATACCATATACGTGTTATTGTAGTATAATATAAACGCGACAGTTTATGAATTCGATTCCCACTCTAGAAAATATTTCATATTTTCATTTCCTCACTCAGGTTTCAAGGCAAAAGTGCGGCGTTAAGTTCCGCCACTCAACACGTAATGCCTCCAGAATATACACACATACTAAAGAATATTTTCAATTATTTAAGTCCAGTAAATAAACTACAACATATATGTAAATCACGTTCAATAGCAACTTCACTATAAAACATAGACATTTATTCGTGAAGTTGAAGATGGATTGAGATTTATTTCGTCTTGTTGATTGATATATAGGAAACATACCATAATACCCAAATAAACTTACATAGTATTTACGTGTTCGGTATTTTTGTTTTTAACACTTCTATATGTTTAGTTTCTCGCCAGATTGTAACTAAAATTTAAGAAAATTCTGTAAATGTCTCAAAATAATGCTTATGGGACATATGAAAAGTAATAGTCTTTTTTGCGCAAAAAATATTGGATGAAATTCTGAAAAAGTTTTATTCCTTGCGTGTTGTGTGGCGAAACTCAACGCCGTGCTTTTACCTGGACACCCTCTAGAAATGGAAATATAAATTTAAATAAATATTCCATCTCGAGCGGGGATCGAACCCACAACCAGTACCGGTAACCGGTTTTACTGGCCTAACTAATACTATTGTATAAATTGAAACTTTACAGCATAATATTAGTTTAGTATACATTGTAATAATATTTGCATTCGCAAAACAACGATGGACGCAAATACAAGTAAAACTAATTCTACTTTACCCACAAATACAAATATTTGTTTTTGGACATAATGGAAGTAATTAAGCTCATTACTTTGTTTAGAAATGTTTTTTTTTTTGTTTATTTTAATATGGCTTAAATTATGTTGGTGGAAACCAAGTGTTAGGAGTTATGTTAGGAGTTGTTAGTGTTACTCCCTTCCTTACTTTCCGTCAAATTCTAGAGGCATTGCGTGCTGAGTGGCTAAACTCCTACACTAGAGGGAACAAATGGAAATATACATTTTAATGAATATTATAATTTCCTCGAGTGGGGATCGAACCCACAATCAGTCGTGTTTACAGTCGCACTTAGTGCCCCTGCGCCTTAACTGTAGTTTGACAGTTACAGTTTAACTGAAACAGACAGTTTAGTGGAATTTTCATTCGTTGGCCATTAAATCCATCTTCTCTTCATATTATTAAATTTTTCTGTTTAAATAATATCCCATCAAAAACATAAATGTAAAATGAAAGCCAAGTTTTGTAATAAAACGTATGCTTTCAGCGATAAAAGAAGTGAGATGTAAATGTATGCCAAGTTCAATGGTCAGTCCTGAAATTTATTTTTAACAATATAAAATATTTTATAACAACTGAAAATGCCCATTCTTCTTACAACTTGGAGACTTTATTTATGTGTAATATCTGACTTGGCTAGTTTTCACATGAATTTACAATAGAATCTGAATAGAATAGAATTTGAATACATTCATTTATATCGATGTAAGTTAATTTGAAAACTAGCCAAGTCAGATATTACACATAAATAAAGTCTCCAAGTTGTAAGAAGAATGGGCATTTTCAGTTGTTATAAAATATTTTATATTGTTAAAAATAAATTTCAGGACTGACCATTGAACTTGGCATACATTTACATCTCACTTCTTTTATCGCTGAAAGCATACGTTTTATTACA
>JAEBDU010006425.1:0-20470 GCA_016802625.1 Heliconius numata | reverse complement strand
TTATTGTGTACTTTTGTAGATATAAATAAACTTAATTTTATAAAAGAGGTTTTTTCTTAATACACTTGTATACCCAATTCATTTTTTCGCTTTCCCTGTCTAAGCTAAGCTTGAATTTCATAAAAAGCTCGAGACCTCCAATTTTTGTACGGAAGCCTCGGTGGACAAACCCGGCTCGCACTTGTCCGGATTTTTTATTGCTACGATAAAGTGTGACTGTAAACGCTACAGCTTGTGGGTTCGACTCCCAGAAGAGGAAATTTAATATTTTTATTCTTTCGTTCTGGTGTCGAGGCAAGGCCCTGCGTTGAGTTCCGCCACTTAACACGCAATAATGTCTTAACTCTAGATTTTCTCTGCCTACCATTCAGTATTCGGGTTACAGACTAAATAAAAGAAAATATGTTTTTTTAATAGGTCTCTTACCCCCTAAATATTATAATATTTTATCAAAAAATGGTTCAAGAAACGACTTGTGCATATTTATAAAAAAAATATTTTATTATACATATGTATCTGTAAATATTATTAATGTGCTAAGATAAAAAAAACAATGTTTTTACATTTATATCGAAGTCGTAAAATTTTGGGTTATCGCTGTTGAAATATAAATATTTAGGAAGAATTTTGTAAATTTATTATATTTTTTATGTCGTGTACATTATATATATTTTTAATGTAGACTCCAAAGACGGGCTGAGGCCAGTCAGGTTAGTCAGTCATATTTTCATTTCTTCGATATGGTAACGAGACAAAACGAGTTGAATTCCGCCCCTAAACACGCAATGACTAGGTTTACAACTTCCCTCTGTTTTCCTCGTGCGGGATACTGCGTGAAACTAACAAAATAGAATTGTCAATCATACAATAGATTAATGATAGCGACCCTAACACCGTAATCATTTAATACTTGTATTATCTAGTACTATCATCGGGTATACGAGTACGTACTATGATTATATTATCAATCTTAGCTTGCAAATTGTTATCTATTATTCATATTCCTATTAAAAATACCTTTTTTTAGCTTCAGGGTGGGCAAGGGAAACCTGGTGCCAAGACACTCCAATCCCCACTTTCCGCGGAATTCTGGAGGCATTGCGTGTTAATTGGTGTAACTCAACGCCGCAAGACTGAAGAATGATTATTAAGAGAATATATATTTTTCTACGTAGAGGGAACGGCGGGACAAAAGATAATTTATCGTCGCAATAAAAAAAAAAGTAAATCTATTTATTTTTATGTAGGTACCGAGTATCAAATCTCTATTAATTTCTTTTCCGTGGCAAAACGCCGTAACTCAATTACACAACAGTCTCTGTGTTTAAACTTTCAAAATAAGCATAACAAATTATTTTATTCCCACAATAAAGATAATAACAAAATGATACTTTAAAAATGGTACATTGTATTAGAATAAAATATAAATATTGTTGGCGGACTCGATTATTTGGACAATTGTTTATTTGATTATGTATTTGTTATATAAATAATAAATGTAGTTAACACCTATTTATAATTACCCTGAAAGGGTACCCTTAAGCCTACATCTGTGGTTGCAAGTCCCAGACACTGCTCCATGTTCCACTTCTGGTGTTAACAGGTGTTTTGTACTTTACTAAACGTTTTTTTAATATATTTCTCTTCTTCTTCATAGGTGCTTTTGGAGGAGTTCATGGTTCTTAAAGTTTTTTTAGTTTTTCGCTTTTTATCCTAAACCGCACAGGGTAGGCAGTATGAATATAGAGTCAAGACACTCCCTTCTTCCAGTTTTCGTCTGAATCAACATTGCGTACTGAGTGATAGTTAAACTCAATGTCGTAGTTTGTTTTACCAAAGCGGGAAAATGGAATTATTTAATTCTTTCTCTCGAATGCGGATAGAACCCACTACCATTGTTAGTATTAGTATGACGCAATGAGGGTATGTTAGTCTAGATTAGTTAATGATTAACATAAAATCTAGATTAACTTAGTCTTTTAACAGAGTTATCTAAAGCTCCTTATTAAAGTTAATTGTTGTCTCTGTGATTACATAATTAAATATAGATTTAAAATATAAAAACAAAACGTGTTTTGTTTAACACTAGTTCGCCTTACTGGTTCTATACATACTTTTTATGCAACTTGAAAAAAAAAAAATTATATTAAAAAAAGTTAATAGTAATTAATACATGTAAGCAGTCGTTTTCGTTAAGATTTTTTCTTAATTGATGTTAATTGCGGAGCCATTTTCAAATATTGCAAATTTGGATTCTTCTAACAAATACAAAACCATAGAAACTTAAAATTAAAAGTATCCATTTTCAATATAACAAACAGAATTTATTTAATAAATTTTTAATAAAGCACCTCCCTACTTAAAATTTAAACGTGAAAACATCATAAAAATATTTTTATTAAATACTAAGCAAATATAATGATAATTTCAGACAGCAAACTGACTTAGTAATAGAGATATCGTATACCTATAGAAATATGAAGCAGATTCTCGGTTAATTATTTTACTATACTGTCACTCTCCATTTTCCATAGAATTCTGGAGTGCTTGTGTGTTGGATGGTGAAACTCAACGCCGCGCTTTGAAACTAGAACGAAGAAATAAAAATATCAAATATTTTATTTCCTCGAATAAGAATCGAATCTACAACCTGCCGCATTTACAGCCACAAGCTTGTGCCCCAGGCCACGGCTGGCCTTAACATTTTTAAAACGTACGCAAAGAATTGTTTTTGAAGTAGACAGGACTGTACTAGACAATTAACTGGAGAAGAATTTCTTTGTACTAGAGAAACAGCCCTCAGTGTGCCTGTGCCTTCAGTAGGTATTATATATTGGCAAAATTAAATCCTATTTATCATCGACAAACACTTGAGGCCTGGTGACATGTCTATATAAGTGAGATCACATCTCATTCATTGATAAATATCTCATAATAATACGTGTTGCGAAAATGGCTGCCGAAGTGGTAAGTATATTTTTATTAATATATTAGTAATAATTCTGTTTAATATTGAAAGGTAAAGAAATAGAAATAGATAAATAGAAATAGGTAAAAAGGAAATATTGAAAGGTAAAGAAAAAAAAACAAAATTCGACACAATCTTGGCGTAATTAGAATCTACATGAGTTTCTGATCGAAAACGCGTTTTTTCAACCATGGGTGAAAAAAATCTAGAAAATGGAATGACCGGCAAACTGGTTCTCAATGTCCTGAAATATACAGGAGATATTTAATTATGTAATACCTTTACAATAATAAAATTATATAAAAAATATTTTTATCCTTCTTCTATCTGAAATATTATAATTTAATGTAACTATATACTAGCTTAAATAGAGGCCAGTCGTCACGCATGGGCACAAGGTTCAATTCTCAATCGAAGAAATAAAATATTTAATTTACTTATTTCCTTACTCTGCTACCTAGGTTCCCTATGTCTACCCAACTATATACTGAATACAGCATGCAGCTAAAAGAAATAATACAAATCCAATCTATAGTACTATAGCTTAAATAACATTATTAAAATATAGCGAAAATTCCAGAAAAATCCGATCTCCATGATCGATCCATCTCAACTTCTCCGCCCGGAGCCGTCCTTCAACGACAAGCCTCTGAACGCCTTCCGTGACTACTCCGTGGACGACACCGACCCCATAAAGGAGCGCGTGCGCAGGACCTACTACACCATGCACACCAACGTTACCGTGGATTTGGTTAGACGTAAGTATCGGGGTTAATAATTAGATAAATTATATTATTTATTTATTTTTAGCTCATGCTGTACTTCGCACATAGCAGGATAGGCTTGCAATCTAATGTTCCCATTAAGACACTTCTGTTACCCACTTTTAGCCAAATTCTGGAGGTACTGTGCGGTGGACATCAATGACACATGTCTGGAATTAGTTAATTTGTATAATCATATCTTTCTTTTGTTTGCTTGCCTAGCGAAACCTTAGAACTCAAATAAAAATAATATTTACAAAGATGTTACAAGTTTTTTTACTATAACATCAAAAACAAATTATTTAAGTTTAAAAGTGTAAGTTTATTGATTTTAAGCTTCCTTATATTTTTTTTATAGCTTCACGCTGTATCCTGGAACCTGGGAACCTAATAACCTCACTCCGTTCCCCAAAACCAAGACTGGCCACTTTCGTTTCTTGTAAATATTATATACCTATAAAAAATACATTAAAATGTATTTTACAATTCAAAGAAAGTTGAGTAAATAAGTATACTATAACGTTTATTATTTTTTTTTATGATAAATAAATTCTGTTTAAAGTTTCTAATTTACGTAATCTTGCCTACAGAAAAGCGAGAGAAATGGTTAAAATTCAACCATTTCAAATCAACTATAAAGGATGCTCTGATCAAGCTGAACGAGCTCGTGGACGAGTCGGACCCCGACACCGACTTGCCCAACATCGTGCACGCCTTCCAGACGGCGGAGAGGATACGGGAAGATCACCCTGACGATGACTGGTTCCATCTTACAGGCCTTATCCATGATTTGGGAAAGGTAAAAAGTAGTTTTGTTAAAGTAGTTTTTAAAAATATGAAAAGTGGAGAAGGAAGAGATGCCCCTAAGTTAACCCTAGGTTCCTATGTATTCTCTGTCTACCATGAGTGATACAAAGCTAGAAAAATAACATTGAAATAACCTTGAGCTATGGGGCAATGATAAAATGGCAATGTGTTGATCTTATCCTATACATATAACCTTAAACGGCCTTTAATCATATTTGTTATAGGTTTTCTCCTATCGTTCTCATAGTTTATCAAATTTGATATAAAAATTATATATTGACGAGAAACTATATTTATTGTAGATAATGGTAATGGTAAGTATGTAGGTAGTAACTACATACTTACCATTACCAATACCAATAGCATAACCAATAACAAGTTATCTTATGAAGTTTAAGAAAAATTTGAACGTAGGATTCGAATCCGCGGTCCAAAGCGCGGTTAGTTCTGCCACTCAACACGAAATGCATCCAGAATTCGGTAGAAAGTGGGGAACGGAGTATCTTAACTTACTTGAGTTTCTTCCAGGCTCTTCTCAGCAGAACTGCCTTCCGAACCGGTGGTAGCTTTTTGTTTATATGTTCATTCGACGATTCAAAAGTTCTTATAATAGTCTATTTGAATAAAGAATATTTTGAATTTGTATTTAACACTGGCTTCCCTATGCCTATTCCCTGGTGAGTGCGGAATAGCGTGAAGCTGAGAAAAAATATATTGAAATATTCTTTTTAATATTATTTAGGTAATGGCGTTCTACGGCGAGCCGCAATGGTGCGTGGTGGGTGACACTTTCCCCGTGGGCTGCAAGTGGGCAGACTCTATCGTATACGGTCCTGAAAGCTTCAAGGACAATCCTGACACATACGACCCTAAATACAAGTTAGTATTGACTAAAATAATTTTATCTTCAGCATTAAAACCTTCTTGATTTCCTTAAAAAAGAAAAATTAAAACCTATTTTTTTTTCTTTGCTTCGTAAAAAAAATTATCGAGTTGTTGATGTATTTTTAGTTATTGACCATAGTTACATTAATATATTTATTTAAATTTATATTTTCGTTTGTTTCGTTTCGTTTGCTCTTCGTTTGCTCGAGGCAAAGTGCGGCCAGGATTCAGCGGAAAGTGGAGAACGGAGTGTAACACTAGGTTCCCTCAAGGTGTGCGGCATCCCTCATTAATACATTTAACGGCGTAGAGTTATCTAAAACTTTATCGTTTACCTAAAAGTATAATAAATATCTAAAAGCTAAAATTAGTTTTTTTTTAATAAAAAGAAAACAAAGAATAACTAATAATAACAAAGAAGGAATAACGAAAACAAAGAATTACAAATAACCTGAACTCGATAATCACATATTTCATTATAAATGTCTATCAGCACAAAGTACGGCATGTACAAGCCGCACTGTGGTCTGGACAACGTGCTGATGTCATGGAGTCATGATGAATACCTCTACCAGTTCCTGCTGCACAACAAGTCCAAGATACCTGAGAAGGGGCTTTACATGATCAGGTCAGCTTCAAATATTCGTTCCTAGTAAAATGACTCCTAGTAGAATGATTCTTTCATTAATTTCTATTAGGATTTATTGGACATTTAGAGTAATATTAACATATTTTTTTTAAAGATTAAAATTACATATTGTTTTATTTGCACCAAATACGACGATAAGTTTTATGTAGTAAAGTCTCTAAAAAGGAAAATAAAAATAGAGAAATCCCTACAAAGATGCTAACAAAAAAATTATCTTAAGTTGTAATAAGCGTATAAGAATTCCGACGCACTTCGATAAGAACGTCGAAGGCTTAGCGGTCAGAGCGCTTGGACGGCTACCTACAAGAGCGGGTTCAAATCCCGGGCTCAAATCAATTTTTTGTACGTTTTCTAAAAAAGTATTATTCTTTACTAAATGAAGGAATAACACTTTAAAATTGTTAAAAAAAATAGAGAATAGATTTCGGTAAATAGATTAAATACGTATTATTTCATTTAATTCTCTTATTTTCAAACTGCGTTTCTCGTAGGTACCACTCTCTCTATCCGTGGCATGCGGGCGGTGACTACCGTCACCTCACCAACGAGAAAGACGAACAAATCTTGCAATGGGTACTAGAATTCAAGTAAGTAATTTAATAATAATGATTTAAAATAAAAGCATTGCATTAAATGCTGCAGGTTGTGAGTTCGATTTCTACACGAGAAAATGAAATCTTTAATATTTACATTTCGTTGCTCTGGTGTTGAGGCAAAAGCGCGGCGTTGAGTACCGCCATTTAACACATATTGCCTGCAGAATTCGACGGACAGTGGCGAACGGAGTGTCTTAACACTAGGCTCTTTATGCGTACCCTGCTTGTGCGAGATACAGCGTGAAGCTGAAAGAGACTTCAATATACTTCGTTTCCTATATAGATTAGAATCTGTATCTTTTATTATGTACGTGTATATAGTTAAAGTATAAACATTTCTTTAATTGTTTTTTCTTACAGTAAATACGATCTGTACACAAAGAGTGAGAAGGTTCCCGACATCGAAGCACTCTGGTCCTACTACGAGGGACTCATTGAGAAATACATTCCCGGTGTGTGCGAGTGGTAACTTAGTTAAAATGGTCAAAATATGTAAATTAATTACTATTTTTTATATTATATTATTTTGAAAATAATATTATTGTTAGTATATTTCATAAAATTTAATTTAATATTAAATAGTATATTTCATAAAATTTAATTTAATATTTAATGTTAATCAATGATGTACTTAATTATTTAATCAATTCTGTATTTATCGTTTCTTACGGATCTATAAAAGAAATAAATTATTTTATTTTAAAATAGCTTTTTCGTTGTTCCCTTACTATTTCTTGTTTATATTTATTTTTCAGCTTCACGGTGTATCTCGCTTGTAGTAAAATAGGTAATAGCGTAATGTTAAAACACCCCGTTCCTCACTTTTCGCCGACTTCTGGAGGCGTGTTGAGTGGGAGAACTTAACGCAACTCAATTAAATATTTAATTTCCTTAAGTGGGAATCGAACCCACAGTCTGCCGCATTTATAGTGATATGCTATAGCTCAACCAGTTCCTCTTAATAAAAATTAAATATTATTAGAAAACCGTTATTAAACATTATTTTCAATGTACCTACATAAAGAGGTTGGCGGGAAGCGGATGGGTCCGAATAGCTGAGGATCGAGTGTGGTGGCGAGAATTGGGGAAGGTCTATGTCCAGCAGTGGACAATAGATGGCTGTTGATGATGATGATGATGATTTTCAATGTAGTGATAAGTGAACTTTCGAGGTGCGAATACTCGAGTATTGAACTACATGAAATTTATAATCTAATCTAAGTTAGGTCAAAGTTCTTTAAACTCATCAAAATATATCGATAACTCAATAAAAAAATAATTTTAAAACATTATTAATGCGTATATAATTCTATTTTTCTATTTTTATAATTTTTTCCAAAATCACATTACAGTTTTCCTACTAACATATTTTATTATTTTTTTAAAATAAACATTATATTTTTAACTTGTTATTATAAAGTCAAATATGATATTTAATATCAACGGTATCTATGTAAAGTATTGAAAGTGAAAAATTGCTAGATCTTTTATTGCTGTTTTTAACTACTAGCAAGGATAATTTCCGAATAAAAACACGTTTAAAAATGCAAAAATAACTCTATTTTTAATTTTGCAAAAAAAAAATAAAAATAAAACTACACTTCTAGTTTAAGAAAGCGATTAAACCGTTTGCGACTTTTCGCTTTCGATACTGTACCTGGAGACCATCGATATTTGTTATTCATTTGTTATAAGAAAATTGTAATAACAAAAATTCTTATTATTATAAGAATAATAGCGGCCCGCCCGCAGCTTTGCCTGCGTGAATTACTTTATTATAAATTTCTGTCTCCATGAGTACCTACGTACTATAAGTGACGTCCATGCGTCAATTGTAGTAACGAAGTTTCATACAAACTTTCAACCCCAAAAACAACCCCTTAGAAGTCGAATATTCCAAATCCCCGTCTTAGCGAGCACCTACGCCCTATAAACAACTCCTATGCAAAATTTGAGATCCTAGCTCTTGTAGTTTCTGAGATTTCGTGATGAGTGAGTGACCTTTCGATTTTATATATATAGATGCAGCCTTTACAGCTAACAAGCTAACATCGAACTGAAAAATGGCGAGTTATCTACTAAACGTCATAATTTTTTATCTTATTTGTTAATTTTCACGCGACACGGTACGTGGCCGTGACCGCTAACTGACACTTAACTAGTTAAATACACGGGTTTGCCCGCTTTGATTGGTCACCTCGGCTTTTAAATTAGTCTGTAAGATAAAAATAGATGTGCATTGTGTGGAAAATGAAGATAAATTGCCTTTGAGTTTCTTTTAGTAAAGGTACGAATACAATTGTATTTGGGTTTTTTTGTAACTATATATATTTTTTTAAAATTTCACGCGGTATTTCGCATGTAGCAGTATAGGCAGAGGTGTCTGGAAACATTTCGTGAAACCAAATTTCGGCGAAAAGTAGCGAAGTGTCTTAATGGAAACAGAGTGTCTTAATACTAGCAAAGAACTGAAAATATTAATAATCAATCATTCTCCCACATGGAACCCACAACCGTCGCGTTTACGGTCACACGCTTATGCCACTGTACCACGACGGCCTCACAAGCTAAATATTATGTAAGAAAATCGCAATATATATATATATATATATATATTATAATCTATTTATTATGTACAACGCAATATCTATATATATAAAATCGAAAGGTCACTCACTCATCACGAAATCTCAGAAACTACAAGTGCTAGGAATCTGAAATTTTGCATAGGAGTTACTTATAGGACGTAGGACGTAGGAAATTGCAATATTCGACTTCTAAGGGGTTGTTTTTGGGGTTGAAAGTTTGTATGAAACTTCGTTACTACAAATGCTAGGAGTCTCAAATTTTGCATGGACGTCACTTATAGGACATAGGTACTCATGGAGACAAAAATTAATAATAACGTAGTTCACGTAGGCGAAGCCGCGGGCGGGCCGCTAGTATTTAATAAAAATGTAATATATTGACTTAGGTACTTAGCTTCACGCTGTATCCCTAGAGGAATAGTCAGAGAGAACGGAGTGCCAAACGCTAAGGTCTCTACATACTTCTTTCGCCTCGTCCAATGTCATCAATCTTTTCATACATGGCCTCCGAGGAATGCTTTTCGGAAGTGCTTCACGCCTTTTGCAAATATTTTTATTTATTTTAGTACATTTCCTTTTGTTCTGCAGATTTTAATTTTAAGAGAATCGTTTCATTTATACACACAGAAAATCAGTATAAGAAATTGAAAAATTTACATATATTGGTCTGGTAAGTATATTTTTTAAAACATTTATAATTAAAAGTAATTAATAGTAATTTTAATAGTTGTTTACTTTTACTATGTACATAATTATGATCTTCACAGCTTGTGGTTGTTTCTATACAATATATAAATACAGTCATTATATAACAAATAGTACCTAATCCCGGATAAGCTTCACTTTCTATATACGTATTAATAAATTACTATATTAATTAATGTAAACATAATTAATGCCAGTTAACCATTAATTACGATTAAGTATTTGTAACAATTAGCGCTAGTACGACATTGAAATTTGCCATTTTCATAATAAATAAGTTACGTAGAATTGATAACATTTTAGCCTCAGAGGTCGAGCCTCGGCCTCTTATGCTATAAATCAATTTGTCACTCCCATTTAAGATGTTGATGCTGGTGGTGACGAGCAGTCCTCGTGGTGACATCTCCAAATAAACAGCTCCAATATGAAGATCCTTAATCCTGTAAGTTTATTTTTTTATTAGAATAATATGTTATTTTCTTTTTAATTTAATTTGGCAAATATTTTAAAATTTTTATCATTTAAAAAATAATAATGATGAGAGTAATAATAATTATTTCACAATTGGATTCAATGTTTTTTCATATGAAATGGTTACTTGGATTTAAATGTAAAGTTTTTTTTTTGGCTACGTTGTAAATAATATTGGCAATATTTATCGGCAATATTCATATTGTACATAAATAATGCAAAAATATTATAATTTTTAAACATTAATTAAAAAATATATATTTAAAATAAAAAATCTAAGAAGGGCCCACGAGACTTACCTTCTATTTCATATATAAAACATCCAAAGAAAAATAAAGCATATCAAAATTTGTTAAATAATTAATAATAATCTTACAAATCGATGATACCTAGGAAAACTATCGAAAGTGGAAAATGTCTCTTTTCAACTACTAAGGTAGCTTAAATGAGATTTTTTTAGAAAAAAAAACAAATTATTTAAAAGCGTTTTTTAAACGTATATGTAATCGGAAACTCCCCTTATTCATTCAAAACAGCAATAAAAGACATTTGCAATTTTTCGCTGTCGAGACTTGACCTCACGCTTCACGCTGCATCTCCCATATAGCAGATAGGTAGAAGGAACCTAATATTAAGACACTCCACTACCCGCTTTCCTTCGAATTCTAAAGACAACGTGTTCAGAAGCGGAACTCAACGCTGCGCTTTACCTCGACACCAGAGCGAAGGAAATGCAATTATTAAATGTTTCATTTCATCGAGTGGGGATCGAACCCACAACCAGTGGCGTTTACAGTCACACTTTGTACTAAGACTGGCCTAAGTTTTACTTAATAAGCGTTATCGTCTGATGTAACTTTTATTACGATAGCTGTAAGTATGACGAGTATTATTTAAACTCTTATCGAACTAATGTGACCCCATCGAATGTTTTTGCAGAATACTTATACAATGTATTTAATAATATTTTTTTTATTTTATAAGCAAACAATTAAATGGAGATTCGGAATTTTAGATTGGTTAGAATATTAAATGGTGAAAATAGTGTCAGAATAAGCCTCATATTGTTTCTTTACACCTACTCACGTAAATCTTACAGAAATTATAATTTTATTCGAAAATATAAAACAAGATCTACTTTTTAAAAAACGATCTAGATCTTTTGGGGTAAGGAGGTTAATGAATTTAAAAAAAAAAAAAATATTTTCTCATATAATTACTAAAATTCAAATGAACAGTAATTTATTTGCTTAGATCTATATAGGTACTCTAAACCTATGCCGTTCCTATACCCGTATTAGGTAGGGCGCCCCCACCAGAAAATGTCTCTAGCCCTAGCCTATTTGAAGCTATATCCATAATTCATTTAGTAACTTACCTTATTCATATTAAATTTGACGTTCATTTAATAACGTTTATTTTTCAGGATAACACGATTTCTATGCTAGACCCCTCTCTGCTGCTCAGGCCAGAGAAGGTCTACGATGGCAAGCCTTTGGAGGCGTTCCGCGACTACTCCGTCGACAGCATGGACCCCATCAAGGAACGCGTCAGAAGAACTTACTACGACATGCATAGTAACATGACTGTGGAGTTTGTTGAAGGTAGGTGTAGGAAATCATAAATTCAGCTTTACGGTGTTTTCCGCATACAGCAGAGTAGGCAGAGGGAACCTATTGTCAAGACACTCCGTTCTGGGTTTTTGTCTTGGTGCCAGAGCCAAGAAATGGAAATATTGAGAAATATTAATAATTCCCTGGAGTGGGGATCGAACCCTACCGTACCATTTGTATCTGATCTTCGTTTGTTTCCCATATTATTGCGAGATTTTACGTTACTAACATTATTTTATTATCTTAATTTGTGATATAAAAATTAAAATGTATTTCAATTAATTTCCTTAAAAAATTGTAAAGGCCTTCATCATTTTAGTCTATTAGAGGAGAATTGAATAATATCACGCCCTTAGGAGCTAGAACCTATAATTGCCTTAATAGAGACAGAAAGATTCAGACAAAATAATATTTGTAATAGGTAAAATGGAAAAATGGTTAAAATTTAACCATTTCAAGGCCACAGTGAAGGAGGCTCTGATCAAACTGAACGAGCTCGTGGACGAGTCGGACCCCGACACCGACTTGCCCAACATCGTGCACGCCTTCCAGACGGCGGAGAGGATACGGCAGGATCATCCTGATGATGACTGGTTCCATCTTATTGGATTGATACACGATCTTGGAAAGGTACAAAAATATAGCCATAATTATGTGTCTTTTGCTTAAAAATTTTAATGGCAATTAATTTCTTTATTATTCTTATTTATTATGATATATTTTCATTGGTTTATTCGTCAAATTATACAATAATATTTCATTGGTTTCTCCTTGGCTTTTAACAGGAATTACAGATTAAACTTTTTTTTTATTATCAATTTTATAATTTATTATTAAAAGTAATATTTTATAGTTTATATTTTTTTCCCCTTTAGCTTTTGGTTAACCTGATTTTAAATCGATTGTAGGTAATGGCGTTCTACGGCGAGCCGCAATGGTGCGTGGTGGGCGACACCTTCCCCGTGGGCTGCAAGTGGGGCAAGAGTATAGTCTATGGTGACGACAGCTTTAAGAACAACGATGACACTTACAATAATAAATATAAGTTAGTATTCTTCTATACTGTATCAGTTAATCTTTATTGTTTTATTCTGTGGCATTTGTAAACAGATAAATAATTTTAAAAAAATATTGAAAAAAATTACCTTGAGACAAAAAGTAACCTTTTTTTGTATCATTTTGATAATTTTCATACTTTCTAGATAAGTTAATTCAATTATAGATTAAATTACAGAAACTTGGCGAATATATATTTTTTATATATATATATATTCTTTGCACATATAAGAAAATAGTAAGAAAACAGTTAAAAAGTTATGTTTACAATGGCGGGCTTATTTCTAAAAGAAATCTCTTCCAGCCAACCTTTATTACCAGTATATAATATATACTTCCATAGGTTATATATTTGTAGTATTATTGAATCCTTGTAACGCAATTATTAATTTTAATGTTTATTTTCAGCACTTTATACGGAATGTATCAACCCAATTGTGGCATTGAGAATTTGATGATGTCGTGGGGACACGACGAGTATTTGTACCGAGTGCTAAAACATAACAATGCTAAGTTTCCAGAAGAAGGACTATGGATGATCAGGTATATTTACATTAAATCAATTAAATATAGACAAGACACTTGCAATTTACCTTATCTGTATCAAGCAGTAACATAGTCAGAGGAAACTAGTGTTAAGACACTGTTCCTATAAAGACACTTCCATTCCTTCATTCAACGCCGCGCTTTACCCTATTACCAAAGCAAGGCAATTAAAATATTCAATATTTCAGACGACCTCAACTTGCAACTTGTTTTGCTCAATATTTTATTGGTATATTACTTCAATTATTAAATCTTTAATTTACCTAAAAGTTACTTTCCATCTAACTTCCTCCTTGTTTTTTTTACTTTACCTAAAAACATTATATAAAAGAAATAAATTTAGATGAAGCAGATTATCTAACATAGAGTAACTTTTTTTTTATTTAGATACCATTCCTTCTACCCGTGGCACGCTGGTGGCGACTACAGCCAGTTCCGCACCGCAAGAGATGATAAAATAAAGGAGGCAGTACTTAAATTCAAGTAAGTCATTACTATTTTTTTAAGTGCAATTTTTTTATGTTAAGAATATATATATACTCGTAAATTACATTTCCTATGTATTAGGGATGAGTTCGATATATTAAAACGTAACTTAAAACCGATGTGTTAAGGAAAACATAACGTGTCGATATATGTTTTTAGAAAACCGTTTTTACAGAAACTTAAAACTCAACATAGCTGTGATCTGAACAAAACCGTAATAACGCAAAACTTTTGAAACGTCAAACGGTTTTATATTAAAACTAACTTCCTCTCTTTCTAAGTAACTTATTCTGAACGGGCGTAAATGAGATAAGGCGAATATCTGATAAACTGATATTCGCTACCTCTCTTTCTATCCGTATATTCTTCACGGGTGTAAAAGAAATGAAGCGAATACCCGATAGCTAACTAACTAAGGTATAGCGCGCACTAGTGATTTTTGTCACCGTGACTGTTGCGTCACTGTCACCGTGTACATTACACTTAATGAAGGTGCGCGCATTTGGATACGTGACAATTGGGTGACTTTTTGTCCGCGGAGGACGGCAACACGCCGGTGACGCAACTGTCACCGCGTCCATAGATTTGTATGCCCGTGCGCGCATTAGCAACTAAATGTCACTCCCCCTTGCGGTTTTCATACTAGTCGTCTTCCCCATAAACATGAAACAGCAGCGTGTTGCATTGCAGCACCGAATTATTATTTCAAGAATGGCGTCAAGTTTATCACCAAAGCAAAACGTGTGTTTTCATGAAAATAAAATAGACAATGACAATACTGATTGACGAAATTGAGTTGAGGCCATTGCTCTATGACAAATGAAAAGTTGAAAGCTAATATTTTCTACATTTGCTTTTTTTTCTATTTCTTAATATAAGTGCACAGACAACCATCTCTTCGAGATCCATTTTATCAAATGTAAAAAATTTCGTCACTGTCATCGCAAGTGCGCGCAGTGGCAAAAAGCATGGTGACATGTCAGTGACAAAAAAATTATTGTCACCGTGACAAAAGTCACCAGTGCGCGCTAAGCCTAACAGACTCATGTTTCGGCGGCTTTCTTACATCTACAAGTTATTATTTCGTTGTTATGAAATCGAACTTCTAAATAAATGAATAAAGTTGAAATTTGGATATGATTTTATATTTTAACATTGTTTCAATTTAATTACTAGATATTGTTTTTTTTACATTTGATTATAGTTTTTATTTATATGTAATACTAATTACATATATTTATTATGATATTATAATGTTATAATTATGATTTTGCGTGTATTGACAATTCGAAAAAAATAACTTTGTTAACTCTGTTTTTGATATCGATACGAAAACGACATATCGGTTTCATAACCGTTAGCGGAAAAAAACGATAACGCCCATCTCTACTATGTATGCACTTATTTTTATTGTACTTTGCAATTAGCAAAAAAAAGGTATGATTGATTGTTTAGAAGTTTAACATTTTTTTTTATTTCCAGTCAATATGATTTGTATACAAAAAGCGCGGCGATCCCCGACATTGAAGCTTTATGGCCATATTACGAGTCTCTAATAGAAAAATACATTCCCGGCGAACTAGATTGGTAAAATGTGAAAATAAATTAATTTTATTTGTATAAATGTATATAATAATATTTTAGTTATATTTCTAAGTTTATAATGTAAATAAAATCACTTTTAAAATAAACCAGGAACTTTATTTTAGCTATATGTACAGTAATACAGATATATGAAAATAGATAATTATTCTATATAGCTTCAACAAACAAACAGTCACATTGCGAAACGAGGATCGTTATAATAATTATATTCTTGTAATATCATTATAATAGACATTTAAAGCTAAAATATTCATCAATTGTAACACAGTATTAATAAAAATAAGCAAAAAGCTGCAAAATTTGGTAAATATTTTAACTAAAAATGTCAAAATGAGAGTAAATGTTATTATAATTCAGTCGTGCGAAAGAGACAACACTATACGAACGAAAGAAAGGAAGTAATAATTAAGTCACGTTGTCTATCTCTTTAACTCGTATAGCTGCGTCTCTATCTAATGTCGACAATTTAAGGACGTATAATGTCAAAATTTAAGCTACGTATTTTTTGGGAGTTTCTACAATAATAATAATAATAATAATAATCATAAATAATTCGTATGTAAATATATAATAAAATGTTACGTAACATCTTTGATCGAACAAAGACAAGACGTGTTGAACATAAACAATTCCAACAAAATATTATATTCGTAAGTCGATATTTCAAATCATTCTCTCATCTCAGACTACAATATCACAACACTGACACCTTCTTACACAAAAGACACAGATAAAAAATTACTCACAAACAGATAAAAAAAACGTAAACTAATCACATTTTCTTCCTTAAAAGTTTAACTTAATATTATTTATGGAATTTAAATTCGCATTAAATTAGATATTATAGTTTTAATGTTCAGATACGCACACTATACGAGACACATTTAATCCAAATAATAAACATTAAAGGAATTTCGCACTCGGATCCTTATTACAATAGATCTTAAAAAAATCACTCTTTTTTATAGCTTCACGGCGTATCCCACATATAGCAGGATAGGCAGAGGAAACCTAGTGTTAAAACACTTCGTTCCCTACTCCACTCCAATTTTCTAAACATCAGTTGAGTGGTAGAACATAACGCCGCGCTATCTCTTGTTACCAATTGTCTATCAATTGATTGGAAATCGACAACCTTTGTGTGTCACACCACGCCACAACCTCAAAAAAATCAATTTTAATTTTCAACCCGTCATTATTCCACAAAATAATTAATCACATTATTAGTTAAGTCCGATATTTTTATATTAAAAAAAACCTTGTGAAAAATATATATGAAGTATAATTATCATAATTTCGTTGGAAGTAATGGAAGCTTATGTAAACTCTAACCTGAGTAATTCCATTGAATATTTTTAATTAACTTTTATTAGTTGATTATTTTTTTTCTAGCTAATATAATTAATTGGTGCAAGTATTAGCTTTGAGGTAAATAATATACAGAAGTTAGTTTTATAAGGCATTAAAATGGAATATACCCTTTGATTATATATTGATTAATAATATTTTATAATATTTATATTTTTTTCAATACTAAATGCAAGTTAAATACAATTATTAGTACAATATTATTTTTATACTATGGTAAGAGTTAAGTGAGAAATTCGTTTTGAAACTTTTGAAACAATTTTTTCCATACATTTCTAAAAATATATAATTCCTATAATTGTATAATATACACATAGTTCCTACTAGTATTAAATTTCAGCTATATAAGCTTAGAATATGTATTATAATAAAAGGCCCAATATTTTTAGTAATACACAAATCGGCGATAGGCAACCATTTTTCTTTACTTTATTTATTAAAAGTTTTCAAATCTTCATTGTCACAACGGTAGGATCTTAACCAACTAGTCTAATAAATCAGTCTTTATACGGAAAGACGGCTATCATATCAATTCCTCACGCAAAACCTAGTCTTAATAAAGGCATATAGTTTCACAAAATGGCGGACACGATTTCAACTATCACACACACACACCAATCGCAATTTTTAAAAGTAAGAAAATATCTACCAGATAGTTTAAATCTTAGTTAATTTAAAAGTTTAACCATCTTTTTTAAACTATAGTTAACATCGCTTAACTTTTAATGCACTGCGATTGGTAAAACCTTAACTATCCTTAAAGGAATGTTACATACAACCTACGTAACTGCCTTTGTGGCTTTTCAGGATCGACATTTCTAGATTTTCAATTCTTATATTTTATACAACAAAGCTGACTAAAGGCGTAGCTGATTTTAAAAGTGAAACTTTTCTGTTACTACAAAAAATAGTATGTAGAATAGAAAATATAATGTACGAAAGAGAAAGAAACGAAAATAATCAGAAAACAAGAAAATAGCAATCTGTCTCTTTCAAAGTAAAAGTTCTTGAAGATATCTTAGAATAAAAACAATTCTAGTTTTTCTTCCCTCATTTTATATCTCAATTCTATGTAATTAATGTGTGTTTTTGGTTCCCTTGGTGAACCTTGATTGGTTGATGCAATAGTAATACAGCGATTAAGTTTCGAAATGTTTGTATATACTGGTGACGTACGCCATCACCTGCTGCCAGTCCGGGCGCTCCTGTTGGATCATGTCTTGAATGTTCTGTGGATACAATGCAATTTTAAATTAATATAGTAATAACTATTGATTATTATTAAAGTAATAATAATTAATCTTTTTTTAAATTTTCAATAACGCAAATTGTAAAAGATGTTATAATAATTAAGATTTTTGGAATAGCAGGTACATACGTGTATTTAATCATTTCACTCACATATACATACATGAACATGTGTGAAAGATGTAAATATTCGTAAGCGAGCGTGTGCGTGCCTGTGTGTGCGTGTGTGTATGTGTGTGTGTAATACGTACGAGCGTGGTGGGTATCCCGACGGACTCTGCGGCGGCGAAGGCGACGGAGAAGTTGGTGCGCTTGTCGTGCGGCGCCAGCGACGCGTACGGCACGCGCGCCTCGCTCAGGTACGAGTGCAGCAGCGCGCACAGCGCCATGCCGTCGTTCCACGACGAACTACACACGATATAGGAGTAAAGGTATGTCGGTATTGCATTCAATTATTTACAAAAAAAAAATTAAGAAAATGGAAAAATAGTATTACAATAATTCTCAAAATTACCGATACTAATCTGTGCGTTCAAGGTAATCTCAGAAACAATTTAAATGTAGTTTTTACTATTGTATCTTAGTTCCATAACATTTAGCCTTTGTTCATAAAAAAAATACATAAATTTACTTTCTCGAGCAGAAGCTGTAATCATAGCTTATAGTATTTAGATTTATATTGCTATTGGCTTGTTTATTTCAAGATAAAAGATATTTACCTAAAGTTTGTGATGTCAATGTTGTTATACCCGAGCGTCTTCTGCTGGCACCACTTCAGCAGCGCGTTTCTCTTGGAACCGCCATTTTTCACTTGCAGGGCATTTAGAGGGTCTTTTCTTTCACCTGAAAGAATATATTTGTTTATGAAGCAACTATAAATTACTACAATGTCCTTAAATGTTAGGTGTATTTGCTATAGTTTTACATATAGATATAAATCCATCTATGATATGTTATCATGTGTGAATTTTTCGACTTTCGTATTTCTTGTTTGGCATTTCCTAATTATTTATTTAAGTCAAATTGATGTCAATTAAAATTCGATTCGATCCTCCTTCAATGGTTATTTTCAATTTATATTATTCGGGCACAGATAAGACAAACTCTAGACATAGTGTATATGGAAGGTACTTTACCTACCATATAGTACATACAGAGAAATAAATTAAGCAGCTAAAAATAAATGAAACTCACATATATCCCCATAGCTGTTCCTCCTCACAAACGACTCCATGGCCTTCTGCTGCAGCGACGCGAGCGCGCGCTGCTCGTCCGGCACGTTGGTCTCTGCCCCCGCGTTAGACAACAACAAGCTTTTAACTAACGGTTCGTGCCAGTATTGTTGTTATTGTTGTGGAGATATATTTTAATAGATTATAATTGCTTATATAAGTTGTTTTTATATAATTTTAGTAATATATTGTACTTTTTTAGTTTCACGCATATAGCAGGGTAGAGAGGAGAAAACTGGGAACGTAGTTTCGATCCCAACTTTCCGCCGAATTCTATAAATATACAGGTTCCATGGCGGAACTCAACGCCGTATGTATTGTAATATTTTAACAAAATAATGGTTATAGCATTATACTATTACTTTCAGAATTATTTTTGTAATGTCGATACATATTTATTCAGTATATTTAAAATTGAAGTAATTTTGTATGTCACTAAGCTAATCTCGTATGCCTGCGCCTGCGCCTGCTTTTTTAGAAATTTTATTTAATTTTAATTTAATTTTTATTCAATTAACATTGTTTTTATTTAAGCAATTATAATTATATTTATAACAGTTTCTGTGTACTGCTGGCACAAAACGTTGAAAGGAAGTCAAATGGCCTCTAATCACAATGAAAAGATTCATTAGGAACAAACCACCAACTTCCCAATTAATGAATTAAAAAATGCTATATTATTAGACGATTTAATTATTTTCATTCTTAAGAAAGCATATATTTAAAAAGTTAAAAAGAAAAAAGCAATGACTTAGTTTTTTTAGGCAAAATTTATATGTTAGAAGCAAATTTATTTAAATAACAAAAAAATTAAATCTTATGGCAAGAAAATGGGTAGATTAGTAAATAAAGTATTAAAACAAAACCACAGCCAGAATATACA
>JAEBDU010006423.1:0-18899 GCA_016802625.1 Heliconius numata | reverse complement strand
GACAGTTCAAACGTGTAGTAAACGCAACTATTATAGAAGCGTATTTTTATATACTCGTATTTATAAAATAAACTAAAGGTCATTGTGAAACTGAGACGTCTGGCTGTAAGCACGATGGTTGTGAATACAATTCCCACTCGAGGGGATGTTCATTTTCATTTTTTTTAATAATTTTCGATGGGAATCGAACTCGGTTACAGGCAATTCTTATTTATCTCGCTGTAAGTATACACTTTTTTTGTAATTATATACAAAACAAATTTGTTTTTCTAGAAGTACTATGTCTAATCTTGCGGACGTTTTTTATGAGTAATCGTGAATAATACGAACTTTGAACAAAGTTCATTATTTTATGTATCATCAATGATTTTCTTGTGTCTACGTCATATATTGTTTTTACAGGTAATTTCTTAATCATTTTTTATTCAAGTCCTAAAATAAAATATTACATGTATATGCTAATAATTTAAGCTTATTTTTTTATGAGTATCTAGTCTTACCATCTAATATTAAGGCCATGTCTTAAGAATTCGGCGGAAAGTGGACAACAGAAGTGACTTAATGGGAACGGAGAGTCTTAACACTAGATCTCAAATTATAGTCTACTCTGCTATGTGTAGGACACGAGTACAGATTGAACCTAAAAAGAACTATATACATTTTCCAAACTCTATCAATCTATAGATTATCGTAACATTGGGTAACATAACATCACATATTTTATCTTTGGGGAACTACTTAGTTTGAGGAAAAAAACGCCGGTAAATACGTTAGCAAGATATATGATCGACTTCGTATGTATGACGTCATCATGACGTTACTGGAAATTGTTGGCCACTTTAGTTATGGGTTCATTCTCTTAAAAGAATGTTTGTTGATAATATTGAACGCGATTGGTTGTGGCTTCGATTCATACTGCAAGAAATGAAATATTTATTAAAATTTGTATTTTTATTTCTTCCCTCTGCTGCTGAAGCAAAAAAGCACGGCGTTGAGTTCCGCCACTCAACACGCAATGCCTCCAGATTTCGACAGAAAGTGGGGAGCGGAGTGTCTTAACACTAGGTTCGCTCTACCCTACTTCATATGAGAGATAAATTAAATACATTTATCAACACTGATTAACTAAATCGTTTGTTTTCATTAACGAGAACGAAAAAATAAATAATGGATGCGTAAATGCAGAAAATATGCAAAATGATAAAAAAACGTTAATAAATATGTAGGTATTTTTGTATACCTAGGTAATATACCTGTGTATAATTGTAAATCTACCTTCGCCCCCTACTTTTAAGGCCACTTTTTGTCATAATATTTTTTATATTGTAGAACTTGAAAAAAAAAAAATAACTAACGGATTTATATATATTCACATAAATAATGTAGCTGTTGCTATACAAAACTTATTTATTATTCTTTCTTTCGAAGCTTAAGAGTTCGATTTCCGATTAGAACAAATATTTGAAATTATAACAATTTTGTAATCAATATTTATTAATTGTGACTTAATTATGGCTTCGTACCCCGTAAAAAACATGAAGTTATATTTGTTTATAACTTAAGAATTATATTTCTTCGAAAAATATAATATCGGGAGGTTCCAACAATATTTTAAAGCAGATCCACACTATATACTTGTAATAAAATCGTAACGGATCGGTGTCTGTACATAGATAATATATAAGAAAAAATCTTATTGGGGACCTTTTGTAACATAATAGAACCACCAATATTATTTTTGGGTTTGTCTGTGCGTTTGTTCAAGCTAATCTCAGAAAAAGCACAACTGATTCATTTGCAATTTTCATTATTGTCGAAGAATAGAAATATTTAATGTTTCATTTCTTCGCTCTGGCTAAGCGCGGCGTTGAGTTCCATCACGTAATACATCCAGAATTTGACGGAATATGGGAAACAGACTGTAGAAAGAGTGCTGTGTGCAGGACACGGCGTTAAGCTAAAAAAAATAACAATTATCAAGCGGGCGAAGCCCCGAACTGATCGCTTGTATTTAATATGTTTATAAACAAATAAATTAATCACGGACCGTACTCCGACATATTATTATATATGTAGATAATACAAAAATATCAACATAGTTATAAAAGTAGCTTGTACTCAATAAAGATTATCAAACGTAAATAAGCGGCCAGTACAGCAATCTCTGACTTGAGGTTTTTATAAGTGTTTTTGCTTTACGGTTAAACCAGTTGCTTTTGTGTCGTGTTGCGAGACTGTTGTGTTGGGAACTTAAATTGTAAGTTAAATTATATTTAAAATTTAGTTAAATTAAATAAGACTTAGTTAAAGGTAAAACAACTTTTATAATATATTTTTACATTATATTATAAGTTGCATTACTTTTATAATATATTCTTATGCATTGTTTAAATTAAAATAAATTCGTTAAAAGGCATAGTTCTATATGTTTTTTTCATTTCCGATTTTTGGTTTTAAGGTTCCACACCTCAGAAGGAAAAAACGGAATCCTTGTAGGATCCCTTTGTTGTCTGGCTGTGCGTCTGTCAAGACGGGCAGCCTTCTGTCAGTCAGTTTTGCAGTAAATATCGTAAATAAGTATTTGGCAATTATATCCAAAAACTGAAATTTTCTATTTATATTACGGATAAAAACTCTTATAAAATTATAATTGAAATGCAAAAGGAATGCTTACGCCAACAAACTTAAATTTGTCAACTTTTATAAGTTGTACTTCTCGTTGACTTACAATCTTGAAATTGCTACGGAACCAATGGTAAATAAGTCCGACTCCCACTTTATCGATTTCATTGTGATATGTAATAGGTAATTACAACAATTTTCTATGTAGAAAGCTTTTAAATTGAACTTGATTTTTTATTTACTTATTTAACCAATTATTATTTGACAGTTATAAGAGTATCGCAAAAATATGAAAGGAATTCAAGTATCGATCGAGCTTTTTCTTATTTTTAACTTAACATAACGGTTTTATTAAACCAACGGTGAATTCGATTACGGTGTTTTTATTAGTTAAGCAACGTAAGTGATAGTAAACAGGAAACTTTGCTAAATAACATGAAACTTCCTATTGACTCGTATCCTGATTGTGCTTTATTATTATTATGCTATATAAACAATAGGCCAGCCGATTGAGTTCCACCACTTAATACGCTATGCCACCAGAATTCATTTCAATTCAATTTCAATTCAATTGGAAACAGAGTGTTTTAACACTAGGATTCCTCTTCCCTACTGTGTACGGGCTAGACTATGAAGCTGAAAAACAGGAATTTAATAGAGCAAAGTTTTGAAGTAAAGCACATCGGACTTTTATATATAGAAATTGCAGTTGCAGATTCTAATGCCGAATTATAGGTTTTTTTGCACCTTCTCGCTTTTTCCCGCATACGTAGGCAGGGAGAACATAGTATTAAGACACTCTGTTCCTAACATGCCGCCGGATTTTCGATAGCGTGTTGTAAGGCAGAACTCAACGTTTCGCTTCGTCTTCTTTTCACTTCATTCGCTTTCACTACATCATTCTCCCTAGGGTTAACTAACCCACAACCACCGCGATTACATTCAGATACCAGCCCACTGCGACTGATAGGAGTTGCCTCGCATTTAATAATTGTTTATATACAAGTTATATAGTACAAATTATTAACAAAGTATTTATAAGATTCCCTCGAGAGGTTTACCTTTTATGGGAAGTAAATGAATATGTAAGTAATTGTTTTAACTAAAGCCTTAAAGGTCAAAACAAATGTATAGTACATAAAGTTTTATGATCAATCATTTTATTGTACCCTAAGGGAACCAAAGCATCTAACGTAATTTCTAAGTTACGATTCCTTTTATAAAAGCTTTTATAAACTTTATAAGCATTGAATCTTGGAAACTTATAACTCACTTTCCAAAAACAATCAAAGTTAGTTTAATTTATTTAGGTATGGGCGTGGGTGTGTTCTAACATTATAATATTATGTTAATATGATATAAAAAATGTTGCCTATTTATATTATTAGTTTATCTATATATATAAAATCAAAAGGTCACTCACTTATCACGAAATCTCAGAAACTACATGTGCTAGGAATCTCAAATTTTGCATAGGAGTTATTTATAGGACGTAGGTGCTCGCTAAGACGGGAATTTGCAATATTCGACTTCTAAGGGGTTGTTTTTGGGGTTGAAAGTTTGTATGAAACTTCGTTACTACAAATGCTAGGAGTCTCAAATTTTGCATGGACGTCACTTATAGGACGTAGGTACTTATGGAGAGAGAAATTAATAATAAAGTAGTTCACGCAGGCGAAGCCACGAGAGGGCCACTAGTTATATATAAAATTGTTTTTATTTTATATGATGAAAGAGTATTGTTAGAAATCTCGTTGGTTCCTTATATTTTGTGCATTACAAATACCTATATGCTATCTTATTTTAATACTAGGTTCTTAGGTTCCCTCTGCCTTAAAACAATTCCTATTGTTTTATACGTAACAAATAACACATTTATATTATTTACATATTAGTACAAATGCAATAGATAGTTTTTACGAGTGATATCCTTGACATGTTGGTCTAGTGTTTAGCAATAGTAAATGTTGAGCCGGAAGATTGTTTCCGATTCGATTTTAGTTACCATATGTGGTGTATTGTGAAACAATAATAATATTTGAAGTTCTTTTCATTTTAAATGAGGCATTCGGTTCGAATCTCACTCAGGGAATTTGTTTTTTTTTTAATATATTCATTTCGTCGCTGTACCTAGTACAAGAAAAAGTGCGGCGTGGAAGTAGAATGTCTTGAAAATTCGGCAGAAAATTGGGAACGAAGTGTTCGTCGTTTTAGTTTTTTTTTTTTTATTATTAAAATAATTTCTTATAACTGCAGTTAGAGTTTTCGTTGTGCCTACGTTGATTACAATAGGGAATAAAATTTTAGGTAGCACAATATTTTCTTCCAATAGCTCCCCTAAGGGATATTATATTTTCACTTAATGTTCCATAAAATATATTTTTTAAAAGATTTTATTTAGCTTTGCATTTTATAGTAGATAGGTATATAGGCAGAAGGTATGTAGAGTCGGAACACTCTGTTCTTCACTTTCGGCCCGAATTCACCAAGTACCGGCACTCCATGTCTTACTTTGTCATATTATATTTAAAATGAAAATAGTTAACTTAATAATAACTATTTTTACCATCGTCGAAACCAAATCTAAAATTATTGTTTACCCAATATGGAAAAACAAAAACGTTGCTTCCCACCACTGACCACACTCAATGTCTCTAAAATTACCTTTAAGTGGAGACCCTGTATAAGAATGATTAAGTATAGGTTTATTACCTTCATACGCTAAGGTTACACCAAGGTCCTGGATAATCATCTAATGAATCGTATAGGAAAACAATAAGCCATATCAGGATATGATTTGAGGGTAAATATCTCGCATATGATTATTACTAGTACCTACGTAGGTAACGGTAGTGATGATGTACTGGTTCTATTACGATATTTTCTTTGTGCCGCCAAGCCGATCGTCTATAACCACTGTATGTAAAACTAGTAGGTAGCCTACAACTTCGTTTACGTTTAGATTTCCCCATTTTAAATATAAGCAAATCCTATAGTAATTACAAATGTAGTATTATAGTGATTCAAAAGAGAATATAAATTTATATATTACAAATACCGTAATAAGAAACAATCACTTAATAAAAGTAACCACAAAAGTAAAAATAATAATAATAATAAGAAGAATAGTCACTTGTGAACAACAAAATTCAAGAGGAAAGAAAATATACTATATATAACACTAACCTTAGGAGGAAGAACTAAACTTACTCGTGAGCGGACGTGTTTCTAATTTTTTCTAAATTATATTAAAAATCATTGCGCAAAGTTGATCTTTAAAAGTATAGTGTTATAAGCTCGGCATTGGTGTGACGTGTAGTGAGTAGAACTTTTAAATAATTCTGTCGGTCGCGGCACACGCAGCGCCCGCGCTTGCTGAGGTAGGCTCCTCCTCACCCCGAGTAAAAGGGATGGGCTGCTCGAAGAAATAATTCATCCCTGTCGCACCTCTTTACTTCGCTGCGCTCGGAGCTATTACGAGTGAATCATCGCGACCTAGCTTAAATAAACCTTAAAGCTAGCGTTTAAAAAGTCGTCGAGCATAAATAGCGAAAATGCACTGTTCGGCCTGTCAATCGCCGATTGAAGACCAGCTATACTTGAAATGTCGGCTGTGTTTACTATATTATCACACTCTTTGCATCGGCATATCGAATAAGGATTTTAAAAACCTTACAAGTGAGACCAAATCGAAATGGTCATGTCCGGCCTGCCGCAATAAAGCTCCTAAGAACGATAACTCGAATACGCCAGTCCGGCCGATGTCGCCTAGCTCGCGTTCTAACGTTAACGTTGCAAAGCGCGGAACTACTGAGGTGCGCGCCGGTATGGCCGAGAATATTTTCTGCTCACCCTCTTGTTTATCACGTTCAGATATTCGTAATATTATTAAAGATGAGCTTCGTGCTTGTATGTCTGATTGCGTTGCCGATTTTATGAGTGATATTAATACTCAATTGCGTGAAATGAAAGACGATATTAAAAATTTTCACGAGTCTATTACTTTTATGAATAGTCACTTTGAGAATTTAAATGCTGAGATAAATGCATACAAAGATGATATCGATCGTATTAAGAAAGAAAATGAATCTCTTAAAAATGATCTCATGGCTATATCTGGGCGCTGCAGCCAATTGGATCAACTTATGCGTTCATCGAATCTAGAACTTCAATGCGTACCTGAACATAGAACGGAAAACATAATTAATATAGTTAAGCAACTAGGTAAAGTTGTAGCCTGCCCTATTAATGACACAGATATTTCTTACTGTAGTAGAATTGCCAAAAAAGATCCTGGAAGCCCGCGGCCCCGTGCTATTTTGATAACACTAAGTAGCCCCCGTCAACGTGATACACTCTTGGCAGCTACTATAAAGTACAACAGGCAACATCCTAATAATAAGCTGAACTCAAGTGATCTAGGTATCAGCGGGAATAAAAAATCTGCGATATATGTTACCGAGAATTTATCACCCGAGAACAAGTCACTTCACGCGTCGGCACGGCTAAAAGCCAAGGAACTTAAGTACAAGCATGTTTGGGTGCGCAGCGGCCGTATATACATGCGTAAAACTGATACTTCAGAATATATATATGTTCGCAACGCAGCAACTCTGGAAAAATTGTATAATGAATAGATATCCGTTATTGCTCTCTTTGTTGATGTTAAATTACCTTTAATCTTTAGTTAATTATCATTTTTTTTGTTATAATTCTCGTCTTTAAATATATATTTTCAGAATGTTAGAGGCCTACGCACTAAAACATTAGACTTGTATAAAAATGTATTATGTTGCGATTATGATATTATTGTGCTTTGTGAAACTTGGCTAAACCATACTGTATTTAATTCAGAATTGTTTAATGATCGTTACGTGACATATAGACGTGATCGAGAGACTAGTGAATTTCACTATAATAAATCTGGTGGTGGCGTCCTAATTGCGATATCTAAACGGCTTGAGTCGCGTCGACTAAATAATTTTGAGAGCGGCTGCGAAGACCTTTGGGTCGAACTGGATATATGCAACACGCGTGATTCCCTAGAAAAATTATATCTATGTGCGGTCTACATACCCCCACCGATTCAAAAACACATTCTTCAACATTTTATTGAGAATACTAGTCGAATTTTAGAAACTCACTGTAACACATTAGTACTAGGAGACTTTAATTTAAGTTCAATAACATGGCCCAATAATAAAAATAACTTACCCCCGTCATTACCTGGCCCACTGGGGAACATGTTGGTTGATTTTGTTGCTCTAAATAATTTGGAGCAACAAAATACAATTTTGAACAACCAAGGAAAGATTCTGGACCTAATACTTTCAAATAAAACAATTGAGCATTTGCAAATAAGCAAATATGTGCTTAGCAATGTTGATCCATATCATCCACCTTTGGAGTTTGTCTTGTCATGTCACAGTGCCCCCTGTCTCCCTTCCAAGATTCCCAGTGACAAGTTTAATTTTTACAAAGCTGATTTTAACAAAATTATAAATGATTTGAACACTATTTCTTGGGTTGATGAATTCTCAGTCCTGATGCATGTTGATGATATGGTTTATACATTTTATAAAATAATCAAGGAGGTAATAGCGAAGCACGTGCCTTTAAGTAAGAACGTACATCAAAAGTATCCCTGTTGGTACAATAAAGAACTAATAAACTTGCTTAAAGAGAAATATAAAGTACGTGAAAGATATCGTAAATATAAAAATCCTTTAGATGAGCTTTCTTTTCTAGTGCTAAAAAAGCGCTGTTTATTTTTGATCGAGACTTGTCACAAGAAATACATTTGTTACATAGAGGAGTCTTTATCAAAAAATCCCAAGTTATTTTGGACTTACCTGAAAAGTAAACGGCAAAATAAAAGTACCTATCCATCATTAATGCATTTAGACGGCAGACGAGCCTCCAATGGCTCTGATATTTGTAATCTCTTTGCATCTTTTTTTGAATCCGTTTATACAGCGCCATCTTCCACTTTAGCACGCTGTGATTCACCATCAGTCAACTCTCCAATTATAAATTCCTTGGCAGGGTTGTCTTTCTCTCAAAATGACGTACAGATTGGCCTCAAACATCTAGATCGCAGTAAAGGAGCAGGATCTGATGGTATACCAAGTTTATTTGCAACTGAATGTTCTGAAGCGCTTTCTTTACCTCTCTCGATCATATACAACGAATCAATAAAATCCGGGTTTTTTCCTACCGCATGGAAAGAATCTAGAGTTGTACCCATTCCTAAGTCTGGAGACGCGGCATCTATAAAAAATTACAGACCAATTTCTATACTGCCTGTGTTTGGCAAATTGTTTGAATTACTAATAAGACCCACAATCACCTGGCATATAAAGCAATTGATATCGCCTCAGCAGTTTGGTTTTCTTAAGGCTCGATCTACGACCACCAACCTTGTCTCATTTGTAACGTTTTTGACCGATTCAGTTGACTGTAATATCCCAGTAGACACAATTTATACAGACATAAGTAAGGCTTTCGATACTGTCGACCACAATATTCTTATTCACAAGCTTTCATCCATTGGTATTACAGGTAACCTATTAAAATGGTTTTCCTCATATTTATGTAATCGGACTTCCAAGGTTGTTGTCAGTGGATACTCGTCTCAACCATTTAAAACCCAATCAGGTGTCCCCCAAGGATCGGTTCTGGGACCAATTTTGTTTAATATATTTATTAACGATATTGTATCACTATTGAAACACAGTGAATGCTTTCTTTACGCCGACGATCTTAAAATTGCAAAACAAATAAAAAGTAAGCATGATGCTGACCTCCTACAAGAAGACTTGAACAGACTAGTCGATTGGTGCCAGATTAACCGCATGGCCCTGAATATAGATAAGTGTAAGTATATAAGATTCTCACGTAGAACTGATTTAAATGACTCGCAAGCTTATATCATTAACAACAAGGCATTAGAAAAAGTAGCAACTATCAGTGACTTGGGAGTTCATTTCGATAGTAGGATCAGATTCCACATTCATATTGACAAAATCGCTACTAAAGCATTTCAAATGCTGGGCTTTATTATTAGGAATACTAAAGATCTTAAGAAGCCTCATACCAAGATTAGACTTTATTCGGCCTTGGTTCGATCTGGTCTGGAATATTGTGCGCAAGTCTGGTCACCATACTACGAAGTACATATTAAGCGTATCGAGAGGATCCAAAAGCGTTTCCTATGGCACCTCTCCTACAGTTGTAATAAAGCTAAACTATTGCCCACGTATAAAAGCCGCTTAGAATATTTCAATCTTATTAGTTTGTTCGATCGAAGACAATTGTTGGATCAGGTTTTTTTGTATAAATTAATTAATGGTAAGCTAGACTGTCCCCTTCTTGTTGAGAAACTAAATATAAATGTGCCTTCAAGGTTACCCCGTGCACGTAACTATACTCTATTTTTCAGCAAAATTTCAAAAACAAAATTGGGCTTGAATGCTACAATAAATAGATTAGCTGACGAGTATAACAGGATGACAAAACAACCTGACGCTAGCATTGATATCTTCTCAAATAGTCTTCAAATGTTCAAAAGTAGAATTTTTGCATTCCTGCGTTCTTCTGCGTCTTGACACTGGGGTCTTCTGTCTCGATCACGTATCTGTATGTTAGTTCTTATATATTGTATCTTTCGTTTGTTTTATTATATATCCCTATATGTGGTTTCTGTTAAGTTATTTTTTGTTGCATAAGAGAAAATTATATGTCTGTATGTATGTGTGTATATATATATTTAATAATAGTTATGTAAGTATATGCAAGTAATTAATTTTAGTACATTATGAAACTGTCCCTAATCATGCCGTGGCAGCTTATAAGTAAAGCAACACTAAGCCAATAGTTTTAAGACATGTTTGTAATATCTGATTAAGTGTATGTTTTGTTAGTTGTCCTTAAGAAATAAAAAAAAAAAAGAAAAAAAAAAAACCTTCAGTCTCTAATGGGCGTTTCTTAGTCCTGCATCCCGCTTCTGAAGTGAAAGAAACTTCTCCTCACTGGGCAGATCTATTATAAGCGTTCACACTTTAAATCGCTTTATTATTAACACTTTCTACATATCACTGGCACTTAAACACTTAACACTTAAACTATCACTTAATAAGTTTTCCTCAGAGCCTACTGGCAATAGTACAACGTTAGGAAGACTACCCTCAATTTTGCTTTTATGGTGTTTGTATAGTCAAAATCCCTCCAAAACTAAGCATACCGAATGTAACTTACATTCATAAAGAAAATTTCAGTGCTGCCATCACTTATAACATATTTCATATTAAAAATATTTAATTTCCCCTAAATTATTCTTATTAACAATATTTATTTTAAAATTATAATATTTTAATAAACTATAGCAAATATTAAATGGAGTAGGAAAGGTAATGAATTAAAACAAGGCTTCAAATAATTATTAAACAACTAAAGGGAATTATCTAGCAGTCTATTAACAATATCCGATTCTAAAGAATTAAGTAATCGGTCAGAGTGACGTTAGCGATTCTTTTCTTTCGGTCGCCGTTGACAGCCAAAAAGTGTGAGCCAGTAATTAGAGTCGTCCTTATATATCCTCTATGGTCATTATTTCTAACAATATATTAACAAAAGTATCCCATTTATATTTTTCTATCTTCCCTCATACCAATATCATAACAACTTCTATTTATTTAACACAACTTAATCAAATGTACTTACTCATATTATCATTTCTTTTACTATAAACTCATAATTAATACTACTTCTAACAATAAATAATTAAGTATTTCATAGAAAAAAACAGTACAAACTTATATTAGTAGTCCATTTCATTCAAAATGAGTAAAAAATGCCCGCAAAACTTATGTTTGCCAACTTATGTACTAAATTGCACTTTAAATTGGAACACATTAACATATGCACTACGAGTATATCTATGTATAGGTGAACTATGCAACAGTTTATTACCTATTCATTGGTAACTCCTATGACCTCACTGATAAAATATTTATAGCTGATGTATGTAATAAATAACGATGGGCAATTTGAACAATTCCGTTTTAAAAAAACCTTGTTTTCCGTGCGGCGTTGAGTTACGCAACAAGGAGTGTATGGGAAAAATAATGTTATATATTCTTAGCTCAGTAGGCTCTTAACACATACTATATTCCATTTATTTCATTAACATCAAATATATGTGTAATTCAATATAAATATTTAAAGATATAAGATAAAAAAATCTTTTAGGCATCACTAAGCCTTATTTCTAGAGTGAATATTACACATTTTTAAACGCTGCAAAATAAAATAATAATAATATGTAGAAATTTTATATTATTCGTTTTTAAATGAAAAAAAAGAACAATCACTTATGTTATTTATTATTTAATTTCCAGAAAAAAATGGCCGTTACGCAAGCACTGGTACTTTTATTGTCTACCTGGTCGGTGTTGGGTCAGAGGCCTCAATTCGCAGGATCTAAACCCATAGGCTTCCCAGATGTAGCGAAGCCTGCAAATGCTCTTGGAAACAAGTGAGTTTATAAGTCTTTATTTAAATACAGTTAACTTAGTTATGCTATTACAAAAAATAATATTAGTGAACCCATTTTTTTAGCTTCACACTGTATCATACATATAGCAGAGGGAACTTGGGAACCTAGTGTTAAGGGTGTCCGTCTGAATTAAGACACTTCGGTTTTCCACTTTCCACAATTCTAGAGGAATTGCGTGTTGAGTGGCGGAACTCAACGCCACGCCTTGACATTAGAGCGAAGAAATGAAAATATCAAATATTTCATGTCCTAGAGTGGGAATCAAACCTACAACCTGCCGCATTTGCACGCACTAGTCACACGTTAGTGCCCCTCCGCCAAAAATGGCCGTGTTTTTTTTAATTTTTATCTAAATTTTCTTTTTTGACAGAATATATAAGATCAATTCTACCAGTTAATTTCAATGCATTTCAAGTTGTATAAAATAGATAAATACAATTCATAGAACTAGAAGGACAAAAAAAAAGTTAAATAAAATTTAAAACATTTTACTTACAGATTCGGTGAAGAGAGCAATTTAGTCTTACCATTAGAAGCGAACGGCGATCGTGCTTTAGTAGAGCGTATTAGCAAAATGCCAGTCGACCAGCAACCCTTCTGGTACATCAATTGGAAAGCTTTGGAAGAAAATAGGAAGAATCCTGTCTCATATAATCAACGACCCAGCGTCTTCTCTGACCCAGGTTTACCCAGTGCAAGTCAAAATGTACCCAAATCGGATATTAGCTCGAGATTTAATAATGACATACAAAATTTTAATAGGGCACAGGCTCTACGTGAAAACTATAGAAATTCTCATTCAAGATATTAATTTTTATGATTTTTTTTTATTATCTTTATAATTTTTAATTAAGTATTAATGTGAATCCGAATAGTTTTTTAAATATAACTGATGTAATAATTTTTTAGAAGCATTTTTTTTTTTAAAAACTTTAATAGGACTTACATTTTTTTGTTTTTATTATGTATCATTTATTGGTACAGTAATCTTTGACAATTTAACTCTATGCAAAAGACTGTTAATTGGTATTCGTATGTAAAATATAAGAAAGAAAAACAAACATGAAATCATTTTTTTATACGTTTACTATAAACGAAATTAAAATTTATTCCATAACATTTTTTTTAATTGATTTCCTTTTCATGTAATCTCTTACTTAAATATTACCATAATGTAAGGCATAAAATAAAACAAAAATATCCAAGTAATAAAACACATTATATTGACTTTTAAATAAATAAACCTTAATTAATACTAAGCGTATTCTTACAGCTACCTTAGATAATAAATTATAATAGCAAAATGCATTGTTACATCTAAAAGCTAACAGAATGACTTGAATTTGATCGAAAAAAACTTACTTCTACAACAACCTTTATTATTTTCATTGAATTAAAGAAAACCATAAAAAGTTCTATCAAAATATTTTGGTTGTAAAAATTAGGCCTAAAGCACAGCCTTATTGAAATCTTAATACATCACAAAGTACTTATTGTTCATATAATTATTATATTAATAGTTGTTTGATGTCATTTTTAATGAACCAAAAACTATAGACTCTTTTAAGAAAACAGAAATATCTAATATTATGTTCGGTGCATTTCGATACTGAAGTGATTATTTTATTTTGTTTAGTTATATACCGGTAATATTTATTCAAAAGTTACAGAAATTATTTCAATAACAAGTTTTATTTAATTTCCAGATTTTGATTGGTTGGTTAAGATTGAATTATTTGCTTCAATATTATTTATTCATATGTTTGAAATTATCAATTTTTCTTTGCCTCTTTATTCAAAAGGAACTAATCAAATATAATAATATTGAAAGAAACATATTAATGTTAATAATTTCTAACAAAATTCATGTTGTAAATGATAAAAAGAAATACAGTAGGATTTTTGGCATCGTTAATCATAGCAGTGCGCATTCCTTTAACTCATATACTTTTATTTTATTTAACTTATTATATTTTATGTAATCTGTGTCTCGTCACTTCACAGTAAAATAACAAGCAAATTAAAATAATCCATAATTATTTCATTATTATAAGTAACTTGAATGAAAGTAATACATAAATCGGAAATTTTTATAGAAAAATAATGAATTGACATTTGAGAGATTATTAGATTTTTTTTTAAATTAATCAATTGAGAGAGAAAAGAAAATATTTTATAAAAGAAAAAACATAATCTGTATAAGAAACTCATTGTAAGCACACTCCCTGAGCAATCTGGTAAGTACGACAATCACAAAATATTTATTAGAAAAATATCAATACATATATGTACTCAATGTACTAAGAAGTCTTTTTATTACTTACTAATTCTTATTTTCACTCTTTCAAATTTTCAAATATCCCACAGATAAAAAAGTGATATCCACAGATAATAAATATTTCAACAGAATAATAATTTAAATGTATTATTATTGCTGTCATAACTAATGAAAAATTTAATAGATTTGCAAAATAAAAAATCTAAAAAGAAAACAACAGTTCTTATAAAATTGGATTCCATTTTAAATATTCATTACCGTGCGATTATAGCAAAGAGGCAAAGTGCCAAAATAACCGACATTTTGTTTATATTTCCTGAACTAGTGCTGTTTATTGAAGGCAAGATGACACTTTTGTAGTTACAAGTCTTCTCAGAAGCTTCATTACTCATCAATTCGGTGAAATTCGGGTAGTTGTGTATTTGAATTGGCTGAAAATAAATATAATTTGAATAAATCTTTTTTTACATGAAATTTAGTTTTCACGATTTTCAAATAAATCTAAATGAAATTACCATATCTATAAGAAAAGACTACAGTCTTAGATTAAGGTACGGAGACAGATTCTCATATATATTGCTAACATATACCTAATTCGTTATATGTTATAGCTTTACACGACCGCAAAGTCTAATTAAGGTATCGATTAATACTTAGTAGGTACGAAACGACGCGTTATAATTGAACTAACTCCATATTCTATCCATTAATAGACTTATGAAAGTGAAACGTATGGGTATTTGAATTATTATTACAGATCATTTGCTTAAAACCTTAGTTTAGAACTAATTTGGATATAATTGTAACGTTTATTGCTTTAGATGTTTGGTAAATAGTGATGTGACAGATATTTTTTTAAAATTAATAATAGAACGGTTGTAGGAATTTGTTTAAATTAAATTTTATTTTGAATGACAAAACTCAACGCCGCGTTTTGTCTTCCAAGACATTGGTCATAAAAAAGTAATAAATATAATCATTTCCCAGAGTAAAAATTGAATTCATAATCATCTAGTGAACTACTGCGCCATATAGGCTCATATATGTATCGGGTCTAAAATAATTTCAAGCAATTTCTACTAAAGTACTAATAAACTTTAAACAATATTAGTACAATATGTGACCATTGCTAATTGGGACTATTACTTTTAAGTGTTGGTTGCATGATTATGAATAAATTTATAATGTATATAGAAACTAATGTAAATTTAATATTGCTGTATAATTTACATTATTGTAGATTTATATTAGAAAATAAAAGGGATTCATGACAATCTTTTTTTTTCAAAATAGTTGCAAATGGCTGCGAAGATTTGATTTTAGGTTGCTTTTTTACTTTTCATTATTTTCTTTTTGAGTGAACTATGCGCTAAAGTTCAGAAAACTTCAAGGCGGCCACGACTCGTCGGCTGTACTATATCTATCGGTTACAAAAATATTAATTTCAATATACTCACAGCTCCCCAGCTATCATCTCGTCGTTTACAAAACGTCATATGCCAACTTGAGTACAGTGTCTTCTGTATTTTATCCGTGAACAGAGGCTCGTACCACGGCATTTCGTTCAAATGCGCCATGAAGGTTTTATTACGGAATTCCGATGGCTCCTTTATTACTAGACCCTCTGAAAAAATTGAATCGAATGAATATATAGCTCTCTTTTCTCTCTAACTATCCCGCTAGGGATTAAGCGGGAAATTAATAAAAATATATATTAAAAAAAAAAGTATGAACTCACTCATTAATCCAACTCCTTGGTCATCTCCTTGCATTGCAGTTTCTTGGTCACTGTGCTCTTTTATGATGGCTTCTAATTCTGGACTTAGCCCGTCTATACTGTAAGGTCAAATAAATATAAACATGATTAGTTTATTATTTTTCGGAGAGGAAAGAAAAATAAAGTGATTATTATGTTCTGCAATTTGTAACCATTTGGGTCATAGTGTCTAGGTTGGTTTTCTATTATATATTTAACCAGGCTACACAACAGCTTTATCTTTTATATAAATAGTATAATAGGTTCCCTCTGACTTCCCTGCTGTGTGCGGGATACAGCGTGAAGCTATAATAAAATGTCTTCGCACATAATATTAACTAATTTGGGCCTAGGTTTTTATATATTTTTCAATTTAAAACAACTTAATAATTTATCGAAACATCAAGTTAAGGGACACTACAAAAGTATACAAATCTATGTATATAAAAAAAACCTAACTACTATTAAAACAAAACAATACATACCCAGAGAATAAAAATATATTTTCAACTTGTATCATACTGAGGCCATAAAACTCTTTAACTCCGAAAGTCTCGAAGAATTCCACTACCGGCGTCATTGAATAACAACCAGCTAGCTCCGTTCGAGGGTAGTAAAGGACGAAGGATAAACACATTTCCTGTAAAAAATATGTTTTACTTTAATTTTACACTTCGGAGTCCCGTTGTGGCATGTTAACCCGACTGGTTGTAGGTTGGATTACCATTCGAAGAAGAGTAATATTTAGTATTTTCATTTTCTGGCTCTAATAACGAGATAAATGGTGGCATTAAGTTCAGGCACTCAACAAGCTCTTCAGAATTCGACGGAAAATAGAGAACATAAGTGTCTTAATGGTAACGGTGTGTCTTAACATTAGGTTCCTAGGTTCCCCCTACTTACCCTACTATGTGCGGGGTACAGTTTGAAAGAATAGAAAAGAATACAAGTGCCTCGTAAACTAACCTGTGTAGCAGAATATCCTCCCACAATAGGCTTATCTCGTTTAGTCGTATCGTAAGTGCACTCAGTGATCAAAGTATCGCCTTTAAAGAACTTCCTTCCACCGGGAACTATGCGGGATTGTTGGTAACGAGCATCGTAACTGTTTTCCTACAAAAAATGTTTTTTATTATAAATGTGTATTATTTAATAAGAGAAAGTCATCATTATTAATTATAACTTTCCTGTGATGATTATTGATGAATCATAGTTTATTTTAAAATATTTAAGATTAAAAATTCATGACATCTTTTGGCAATATTACAAACTATTTATTTATTATTTGTAGCGCTATCTATTAGCTAGAAATTGTACTATATTAACAACTTACAACGCCATCTTGTTTTAACTAAAGTGTATATTTAAATGTCAACAACTATAGCTTATTATAAAGCCTGTCAAATTTTATAGATGGCGATTTATAAAACGCAAAATCGTATTTACTCTAAAAATTATAGGAATACTTTAAATAAAAAGTATTTACACTTTGCTATTATTTTCTATAAATATAATAAAAATGTAATTCATCACTGTCTGTACATATAGATTATTGAAAAAAACTATTATTGACGGCATTTCTAAATGTAATAGAATCACAAACAGCGACAAAATGTCTAAAAATGTCTAATATATTTAATAGATGGCATTCTATAAAAAAAGTATTTACCTCAGATATTCTAGGAAGTTCGTAGTTGCCTCGAATGTGTTTTAACGAAATCTTCGTAGCCGTGCCGTGTGCATGCAGGAGTACTGAAACAATGTTAATACCTTCATCTGGCATTGTCTGGAAAAAAGAAAAATATATTATTTATAAAATGAAGATGTTATAAAAGTATAAAGAATATTTTATATTACGTATGTGGGTGTTCGTGAGACTGTAAGCGAAACAGGTTGTAAGTTTGATTCCCACTTGAGGAAATAAAATATTTAATATTTTCATTTCTTCGCTGAAGTCGAAGCAAAAGCGAGGTGTTGATTCTCGCCACTCCACACGCCATGCTTTCATAATTCGGCGCTAAGTAGGGAACAGAGTGTTTTAACACTAGAACCCAGTGTCCACCCTGTTGGGTGCGGGATATAGCGTCACGCTAAAAAAAACTTTATTGTCAATTCCTAATTGCTCTAATATGAGAATAAATATGGAATTCCAAAACTATTATAGATCTTGTGGATATTATAAAAGAATTTACATTAGCATAGTTTATATTTCGATTGTAGATATTTTCTAAATTTCAGTATCAATTATTACTTGAAACAATGCTATCGTTTCAATGCATCTGGCAGTTTGGAATCAATCCAAATTACCTTGCAAATTATTTTAATGACGCTAGACTATAATAGTAAAATTATTATGATTATTTTTATATATTTCTTATGTTAGAAAACTTTTGTTTAACATCCTATAAACTATAATCATATTTTTATCCAATTTTACGCTTTCAACCGCTTATAGCGGACTGGTAAAAATAATCAGCTTCACGCTGTATCCCGCACATAGCAGGGTAGGCAGAGGGAACCTAGTGTTAAGACACTCCGTACCCCACTTTCTGCCGAATTCTGGAGGCATTGCGTGTTGACTGGTGGAACTTAACGCCGCGTTTTACCTCAATATATTTAATTTCCAATATAAATCACTTTTATTCAAATTAACTCTATATTGTAATTTAGCCCTATTTCGCGTCGGT
>JAEBDU010006421.1:0-11190 GCA_016802625.1 Heliconius numata | reverse complement strand
CGTATAGTGGACAATGTGAGCTTACGTGTGTGACCACAAAGCCCATTGATTAGGTGAACTAACTAGGCCTCTTGTATTGCTCGTTGAAGTGAAATATTGAGAAAAAATGTGCGATAAATTGAAGCGTATTTTTCGTGTCAGCTCGTTTATCTGTATAGAACCTGTTATTAGATCATCTAATCTAAGTCCAGGGGATTATACTATGGCAATTTTTATTCTAAGAATATGCTTTATGCTTATAATTTATCTATTTGTTGTTTTATTTTATTTATTTGTGAGATAACAAGTATTTAGCCAACATGAGATATATGATTTTAATTAACTTTAAAAACTTTGTATCTAAGTAATTCCCTTTTTTTAGAAATAAATACTCTGAAGCAAAAAATTAATTAATTTTAATTATTACTTCCATTAATCACCATCAGTGATGTGACAAGAGTCTTATCTACTGGTGGTCTCTACTCTACATGAAGAAACATATATTTTTAAGATAATTGTCCCAGCATTTTACTATGAAGTAATATTATTATCAATAGAAAGGTAGTTGCAACAATATGGCTATTAATACTATAATTTTGTGGTTGCGGTCGAAGTTGCTGACCACCGGTTTTCTATAATTTTCCTCAATTTAGGTGAAGTGCGGTAAGATTTTATTGCTTTCTTAACTACTTGGTAATGAAGGTTCAAAATGTGTATCGGTTTTGTTATATTATTGCCATTAATACTTAAGCTCTATTGTATATTGAAATTCAAATCTTAATAAATATTAACCAATATAATAACTAACTACTAAAGTCTAAAAAAATATGACTAAAATAAGAATCTAGTTAGAAGCGCGGCTATGCGGTGGTTACGACGACCTCATTTTTCATATTAGCAACATTGTTTAGCATATTTGAAAGTTATATAATTTTTAAATTACTTAGTTACAGAATAATTTGTAAAATATTTTCTTATATATATTAGATATTGTTTTGAAAACAAATACAATATCTTATATTAAGGAAATAAAAACAGTGATTTTTTATAAAGCTCTATCTACCAATTATACAAAATACGAAAACAGGTTTCAAATAAGCAATATGTCTTTTAAATAACTAACAACTTCCATATTAGAGATAGTTAAATGTTGTAAAGCATTCTCGGATGCCATTAAACTCAATAAATGTCTGACTTTACTACACGTTTCAGCTTAAACTGCTATAGCTGGATCTGTCAGACTACAAACTATGTCCGTCGAACAAGTTCTTAATGACGTGTTACTTACTAAGGCAATGTAGGGCTTCTAAAATTTAAATATATAATAAATACTATTAAATAATGAAAAAAATCGATTAAAACTTAATACGCGTACTTATTAAAACGTGGAAATAAAAGTAATTATTACAATTTTTTATACCTTTCCCGTTCCCCATTTACTGGCAAAATTTTGACACTACGTGTTGACTGGCGGAACCCGACGACGTGCTTTGACGTATTTTGCTACCAGATCGATGATAAATGAAAATATTAAATGACTCATTTCACGATAGCCTCTTTGTTTAAGATATTAGGATAATATTCACATAAAAGTAATAAAAAAATAATTTAATATTTTTATTTTTTCAACGATTTTACACCTTACATTAATATGTGAATAGAAAAAATATATTTTTCATAATTTAATAAGTAGAGTAGAGATTAAGTGACGAGAACGTAAGCCTATTGGATGAGTCGCCGTAAGATGAAACCAAGGAGACGCAACCCGCCCTCTTCGCCTTTAGTACTTGCTGTTAATGAAGTTATGGCTAACATCAACTTAATGATATTATAAGCTTTAAGATCTTTTCTACTTTTATTCCAAAGATTGAGTTGGCTGACGACTTGGACGTCAGTAAAAGCTACGTGATTGTAATATGATTCAAAATGTCATATCACATTTATCATCACTCGAGGAAATAAAATATTTATCCACAATTAAAGAACAACAACAACAACAAAATATTTATTTAAAAGTATATTTTTTCATTTCTTTGCTGTGATTTCGAGGCAAAGCGCGGCGTAGTGTTCCACCAATCAACACGCAATGCTTCCAAAAATCGACGGAAAATGGAGAACGGAGTGTATTAACACTAGATTCCCTCTGTCTACCCCGCTGTGTGCGGGATTACAGCTCGGAGGTAATATATGTGGACGAAATTTTTTTCTAACAAACACATTTAGTAAATATATTATAGAGAATATTACAGTAATATCGGCACGTAAGGCTAACGTACTAGATAACCTAAGCCCTATAACACTTTGGAACTTATGTCTTGTCGTTTGTCGCAAGTAAAGTTGTAAAAGACATTGTATAGTCTATACAGATAGAGGACCTTCACACGGTGTCATGTGAATAAATGTCGTTTTTTACGATATTTAAACCCAATGTTATTTCTTTAGAACACATTTGGCTTTATAAAGTTGGTGAAAGCTGGTGGTGGTGGTAAACTATACACAAATTTAATAATTATGTATTTATACGTTATTCTTATTTTACACAATTCCAAAAGCCACCATACGAGTAGGTACTCAGAAGACAGGCTTGACGCAAAAAAAAGTTCGATTTGAACGAAGTGAGTTCGATTTCTACTCGAGGAAATGAAATAATTACTATTTTCCATGTCCTAGCTCTGGCACCGACGCAAACCCCGGCGTCGAGTTCCGCCATTCAACACGCAATGCCTCCAGAATCCCGCGAAAAATGGGGAACGGAGTGTCTTAACACTAGGTTACCTACCTTGCTATGTTCTTTTTAATATTTTTTGTTTTTAAATTAATATTGCTAAAATATAATCATAAAGTATATTATGTTACTTTAAGTTTCATTTATATAACGTGGCATGTCCCTGGAAAATATAACCTTAATCCTAGCAGGCGTGCGTTTAATAAACTTAAGACAGACTTAGGTGAGACTTATTTAATTCCTTCCCTTTAGGTACCTACTCGCCGAGTAATATGTCTTAGCTTTAATTAAATCAGATGCTTCTTAGCTTTAATACCTCAATAAAAATTAATTATAGCTTAAAATAATATTTTACAAAATGTATATTTAGATGGCATCTTTGACTGATACTGTTAACAAAATGTTATATAAACTCCATGAAAACACTCAGCACGGTAGAAGGAACCTAGTTACGACATTGTTCACCATTTCCGCCGAAAAATCCTGGAAAAAGCATTCATACAGAAATAATTGTAATTTAAACTTATAATATAGGTGTATTTGCCCGAATAATATACACCTTTGATGTACATTCTCTTTGAGACACAAATGAACCCGTTGTAAACCACACTCAACGGAATTAGCGAAATACTCCGTTGACTAGTTATTGAGACTAAAGCGGATTACTAGTAATTTCATTTGCTACATACCGCATCTGAATCGATACGCGGTACGTACGCCGACCGCACTAAACATTTCAATTTGCGAGCCGAAATAGGTTTCAGTGGCCTAACGACTAACGCTAATGGATTTATAATACTGTAAATATTTGAATTTTAACTATTGTTAGCTAATTTTATATTAAATGTGTATTTGCACAAAATTATTGATATTAATTCAATACAAAACTAAAGGTTTCATATTTAAATATTATATTGTTAATGTTTAGATTATAGTTTCCATAACCTATATTTAATTTGGTGCTTATGCAAAAAAATTACTTCAAAAATATTTTAAAACAGAACAAATTGTTGCAGACGAATAATATTTAAAACGATGGTAAAGTATCGAAATTGATAAATTACATACAAGAATAATAATAAACATATTACTAACAAGAGTAATTTTCGATTATATACACGTTTAAGAAACGCGTAAATAACTATTTTTTGGAAATTTTGAAAAAATATAGAAAGAAAAGATGAAAAATGAAGCTGCTTTATATTTTTAACCGACTTCTGTAAGAAAAGGAGGTTATCAATTCGACTGTGTTTTTTTTTAATTTTTTTTTTTCACTTTATTGTGTTAAAATAAGAAGTTGTTCTAAACACTTTAAACACGAAATTTATGGAAAATTTCGTAACTTTTCAAATGTTTATTCTTTTATTTAAGAGACAAAGAAAAGCTAACTTTTTTAGCCTTTTTCTTGTAATTCATAAAGAATTAAGCCGTGTTTCACATTTGAATTCTAATTATTGTTGCGGAAATAAAGAGGTATTGCGCGAATTCGACTCCACTTGCACCCACTTTAGTTTCACTAGTCGCTAGTCTCACTTTTAATTTTAAACTTACTCGTATTGTGGCTTTAATGGCTAAAAAGGTCTTTCTTTTCTTCAACGTGATTTTATACTCTTTCTAGAATTCATTTTTAAAGCTTTTTAATTACATAAAATTAGTATTGTTTTTTAATAATATTCTACATTCTACAATAGATTAAAATTGGTGAAAGAAGTATAAATTAATTTTATTTTATTTTTTCATTCTACACAAAAAGCAATTCAAAAGATTACGGCCAAAATTTAAATAATTAAGCCGTTATGTATGACATAAAGAACGTTACGAGGTTATCACATGGTGTGATATACGGTACAGTACTTAAGTGACTTTTATTATTTTAAAGGTTGGTTTCTATATCGTTATAGCAATCTAATGATAACTAAGTAATTTAAATTCTTATAGTATTGTCTTTCTCCTTTCTTAACTGAGGTTAACAAAGAAGCGAAATTTGCAAAGAAATTATCCTGTATTTGGCGGTAATGAAAAGTTTACTATTACTTTTTGCTTATTATACATAAAACAATCATTAAAATAAAATACTACTGTCAAATATTTTTCTTAAATAGAAGAAGAAATGATGATGATATGATAAGAAATGTTATTTCTTTCCTTGTCTTTTCTTTATTTGATTTCTCAAATCGAAAGAAAAAATCTTTGTAACAATATTTAGGTCGAAACATTTTAAGAATAAAAAGTAATAATGAAGAGAAAGACCTTGAGCATCTCAAAGATTTTCGGGCAAGGCGAGAAAAGATAATTATCGCTTGATGATAATTAATTTCAGGCCACAATGTGGTTACAAAGATTTCTCATTTTATTTAGGTAATAATTTACAAAGAAGTTTGTTATGTTTTTAATTTACTGTTTTGCATTTCTATAATAAAAATACTAAAGTAAAAAAAAATTCAATCAGCTTCCCGCTCTATCCCGCACACAAGAGGGTAGGCAGAGGGAACCTAGCCTAAAGTTAAGACACTCCGTTCCCCACTTTCTACCGAATTCTGGAGGCATTGCGTGTTGAGTGGCAGAACTCAATGCCGCGTTTTGCCTCGTCACCAGAGCGAAGAAATAGAAATACAAACGTACATAAATATTTCAATGTGTACTTAAAAGTGAAAATACAGTGCTCACATAAAAAGTCATATTTTAAATCACTGATTATTCCGTTTGGTGATTATTCACAGTATTTTTGCTCTCCCTGTAAAAGTTTAAAATGTAGATACGTTCATCTGACTTTTATGCCGCGAAATACTTTAATAGAAAAAGAAATATATAATGTAGGATTGTTTCTCACGTTTAGGTGGTATACGTTATTCCACAGTACAAAAGAGCCTCACAGGCACGCAGGCAGGAGTTTGGTAAGTTTCAAAATCAATTTGGACTCGTTTTCGGAGCACGCTTCGTAAAATATCCTATGTCTGTCTTATATACTGTTACTATTAGCGTTGCTTTTAAAGGTTATATGTTTTGCTATATATTGTATTTTTTACGTACTACCTAAAATGAGTACCAAAAATTATTGTATAATAATTATTTAGAAATATAAACAGGAATTAAATGATCTAGAAACAATGTAGGCTGTAGGCTTCATAAAAGCAGTACCTCCTTAGTACCTCTGGTTCACCTTTGATAGTTTAGGTCTTGTAAAACAAGTAAATACGTGACGACTTTAAATAACAACACGCCAAAGGCAAACCGTCTGGTTAGTTAGGTAAAGTTCTTCAAAAGCTAACTAATTGTGAAGTTAGGTATTAAATAATTAATCAAATAGGAGTAAATCAAATTTTAATCAAATATGACGATATTTAATAAATATAGTATTCAGATATTATTATAAATATAATAAATATAGTATTCAGAGTTTCAAATATTGGTCCTAATTAATCTAAATAGTGTAATAAATAAAGCTAAAAATATGATAAAACTTTCTTATTCGAAAAGACTATGGAAAATTCACCACGTGCTTCCTTCGTTTTATTATTATCGCTTATCCGCGTCCTGCTTAGTTTACTTAGTCTTTAAATTGTAATTCTAACTTTAAGCTGCGACAAACTATAAAGCTTTCATCGTGAAAGAAAATTAAATAATATTATGAGACGACTTAAGATTTTTATCATCTCACTTCAGCGAAGTGAACAAAGTGGCCTTATGTAGTATGGAGCATACATACATAGATATACATAACATGTGTGTATGTATGTATTCTTACTGGTTCTGCTTCTAAAAAGATTTCAAATATAGGTAAAAGTAGGAGGATTTACTATATTTAAATGTAAAAGTATAACATACGAGTATGTCTACTATTTTAACATCATTGTGATGAAAAGATATTCCAATTTTTAAATGCAGTAAATTTTCAATTCCAGCATTAATTTTGTTTTATTATTTAGACCAAGCAAACCCCAAACGCGTTGTCTAAGTTATTTCCTTGGAAAATGACAAGACGTTGTACCTAAGCGCGTCGTAAAGTGTGACTTTTATTGCACTTGATAGAGTCTGCGGGAGAGCGCGTGGTTCTGGCTCGTCGCTATAAAACGTTATCCTCAATGCACGCTGGAACTAAAATTGCAGGTACCTAGTAATTACTAACATATTATTAACTTCAGTTTCGGAGAGTTTACGCGAGCTTGTGAGAGTTTAATATATTTACACATTACGCCGTCTCGGCTCTTGAAATTAATATGAAACTTTAAATTATATTACCAATTTTGTTTTCCCACATTAATTTATGTAGCTAATTTAAGAAATAATCGAATAATATAATATTTTGAGACTTATAGAAACCTTATTAGTTAACCTAAACCAATTTAGTTATACTCATTGATTTATTTAGCTAATTTAAGAAATAATAAAAGTACAAAGAGCTCAGTCACAATAACCTTTTTCTCTGATTCTTGCGTGTTTTTTTATCATTACAATTACTATTTCTAAACGCATACACATCGAGATAAAATGTATCTATTTAAGAATAATATAATATTGAGAGGCCTATGTCCAACAGTGGACGAGGACAGGCTGATGATGATGATGATGATGATGATATCATTCTTAACAATAACAATAATAATAAACTCACTAAGGTGAGAATACTGCTTACGATGACAAGAATGCCAGTAACGTTCGCGCGATGTGAAACGATTTATGAAAATAAGTTAAATTACATCGACGCACATTCCTGAGATATTCAGCATAATATTTGCATTAAGCTATGTTGATATTAAATATTTAAAATATATATTGATGCTTTAGTCAAGTTTTCACGAAGGTTTTTCAAAGGAATTTTTCATGTAGAAATTTGTCTTTTTAATATCAGCAATTTAGTCTATAACTACATATATTATTATTCGAAATCTATACCCATATTATAAATTCGACAGTAACTCTGTCTGTCTGTCTGTCTTTTACGCAATCAGGGCCAAACCGCTAACTTAATTGTGATAAAATACTCATATAGATATACTTGAGGGTCTCGGGATGAACATAGGATACTTTTTTTCTCATATTTGTAATATTGTCGATATATACCAATATATTAAAATACTTATTAATTTGACATGCAATTTATTCCGTATAATTTATAAAAATAATTATTTTATATTCAACAATCTCTTCTTTAAAATGGAAGCAGTCACACCTGGCCGTGTGTTAAATTTATTACGCGTCTGTCGAGACAGTAAAATATTTTCTTGGGAAATGACACGCCGGTGTTAAGGTGTCGTAAAATGAGACATTTATTTCGTTTGATAGTGGTTCAACGGGTTTTAAGCTCAATTTTAAACTAATAATATTAAGCATGTATTTTACTTTTGGATATGGATATAATGTTAAAATTGCGCTAATAGTACCTACATGGTTTCATTTATATATTTTAAGCTAGAATAACATTAATTTATATTGGCGTTGCAAAAGCTGCTATAGAAATTATCGGAACGATTAAAAGAAGAAGCCGAACGATTAAAAGCTGAAAAGACTAAAAAGGTAAGATATGACGAAAAACTAATAGGACCTGTTCACATCTTAGTGTAGTTCAATCGAAGCCTTAGGTTCCAACTCGCACTTGTCATTTTTATAGTGTTAATGTATTAAAACAGTTAGAAAAATAAATTAAAAAATCAAATATTGAAACCAACGCATGGCTGCCATTACATAACCAGTATATAGTATAGTATATAAAAAGATAGGTTACCTTTATAAGCTACTAAAACTAAATCTGATTTTTTTTTCAAATCACAATGATGCACCCTAATAGATATTATAGAAGCTAAAGGGCGCTCTTCAATACAGAAACGAAACTATTCTATTTATATTTTAAACTTATTTATATAAACGTTCTTTTACCTTGCCCTTACATAAGGCGCGCCGCAGGCTCGAGTTTGTACGCTTCAAAATCAATTTGGTCTTGTTTACAGAGTACGCTCCGTCAAATAGCCCGCTTGAGTCTACGCCTGTGTCTTGGCTAAGTAAATTGGCACGTTCGTCCTCAAGTGTATATTGTCCAATATAACTATTAAGCTTTATTATATTTAGTAAATATATTAAAAAACAAGACAGCAAAGTATCGCCCGCTTTTAATGTCACTTTTAGTATTATTAATTTTGTTAGTACAAATAGCAAGTTCAAATCAATTTCTTTTAAATCATAAATCATAAACTCAAAAAAAAATTATACATTTCATTAATATTACTATTTTTTTCAATGAAATTTGCCAAAAAATAAAAACTTAAGCAAAAATGAAAAAGTAAATTAGCAAGTAGGTAACAAACAACTCATTTCGTTTACAAATTGAATGCCTCACGCCTGTTGACAGAAAATGGAAATGTGGGCAGAATCAATCACAGTTCTATATTTAATACGTACCAAATATGATTACGGTTCGTTCACGACCGATTGTGTTGCCGTTGATGACGTTCTATTCTATTCTATTTCAATGATTGTAAAATAATACTTGTAATTTAGATATCTATTTATTTACAGAATATATGAAAACTACATAAAATATTTATTTTATTTTCACGCTGTTTAGGGTAGGAAGAAGGAACTTAGGAACCTAGTGTTAAAACAATAAGGAACTTTTGGCAAGTTAAGACTCTCCGTTCCGCTTTAATGGAAAGCACTTCCATTCCAGATTTTGTACAGAATTCTAGACGCAGTGCGTGTTGTTAGGTGAACTCAACGCCCCGCTTTGTCTCGTTACCAGAGTGAAAAAACAAATATTTACTCAAGAAATTTACTCAAGTGAGAGTCGAACCCACAGCGCGCCAGTCACCCAGTCGCGGTTACAATCAGACACTTATGCCCCTGTCTGTACTGATTATATATCTATAGATTGTAGTGGCACAGGGGCACAAGCGTGTGACTGTAATGCAATAGTTGTGGCTTCGATTATTTCTTATTATTATTTATAAATGTTTTCATTTCTTTGGTCCGGTACCCAAGCTGCTGATGCTGCCCTTATGGCAGCGTCTAGTTCCGTTACTCAACCCAATGCAACGCCCCGAAAATTCGGCGGAAAATGAGGAACAGAGTGTCTAAACACTAAGTTTCCTGTGTCTATCTTTCTATACGGGGTTACAGCGTAAAGCTAAAAAAAATATCTATGTACAAAGGACTACTTCTACTTCCATAAGAATTTCGATTGAAATATTTTATATCAAGTTTAAGACTAAGACTCTTCTAATATTCTCATCTTACAAGAGAGGATTTAAGCTGGTAAGCGGATAACAGTGCAGGAAATAAAATACTTTACAATTTTATTTTGGGTCAATCCTCTCATATTTCTCTGCAAGGGTTTACCTATTTAATAGTAAATAACTAATATATTATTAACTAGCAGACCCGCGAACTTCGTATCGCCTAACAGTCGATTTTTTTTAATATGTACCTATTCTGCTATTAGCGACACCGGGTCAGCTAGTAAGATAAAAAAAATAAAAACTTAAATCATTTTTAATTCTTATAATATTCATTAAAAATTATAATAAAAATAACAATTTCCGATATCTTATTATGATGCCTACTTATTATATTTTATTTTATTTTTACTTATTCTAAATTTAGTTTCATTTTCATTGTTGATTGAGTTGGTTATCTGGCGCGTAAACAAACAGAGCAGATGGTTTTCCAACACGAGAACAGGCAACATACAATAGACCATGCGAGAAACATGAGTTTTCTATATTAATACCACAAACACTTAATAACTGCCCCTGGGATTTGTTTATAGTCATTGCGAAAGCAAGCCATACTGGAAACTGTAGTCTTTTAAGCTCGAATGGTATGTCAGTCGAAATCATCCCCCCGCATCATCAAAAAGCTCCTTTATACTTTCCTTTCAATATGATTGCTTCTATTACTTTATTCATTATTTTTTTATCGCTAATCGTGTGCCGTTACAAAGTTTCAGTTGGTTAATATTTCGCAACATTATAACTACACATTCAAGCTTTAATTGAAGGCTGTGAGACGGCAATCCTGGCAAATCAAGTGAATTTAAAAATTCCGGTGGATAGTTCACGACATCATCTTCATTAGTTGCCGTATCAACTGACTTATGTGTCCTTATTTTGCCAAGAATGCCATCTTGATAATTTATATTTAATTCATTTACATCAGTGTGTTTGGCAGCCAGTAAAGCTCTTTCGCTCAACCAATTATGGAATAAATAATCAGCAACATTTCAGCAACATTTGGAAGCACTTTATGAATGAGTTCATCTTTTGATTACGTTAACTGACAAAAACTATCAGGAAAGGTGATGCAGCCAGTCAGCGCATATATAGGAAGTTTGCCATTACTAATATCAATGAGTTGTTTAGAGAATATGTCTCCAGATTGATCATTTTGCAACATGTCACGCATATTCTTGCTTAAATGTAATACCTTGACATGTTTCCACAATTTGGAGGACTTTAAACATGAATTCAGTTCATCAGCTTGCATTGAACGTGGAA
>JAEBDU010006417.1:0-10862 GCA_016802625.1 Heliconius numata | reverse complement strand
CCCCCCCCCCCCCCCCCCCCCCCCCCCCCCCCCCCCCCCCCACCCCGTTTAACACCAGAGCTACAGGCCATCCGGCCTTTAAGATGGAGATAGATGCGCTTGTTGAAGGTATCCAAGTCGTATCAACCTGGAAACACTGCCGCAGGTAGGCCATTCCACAGTTTCGTGGTGCGTGGAAGTAAGTTCCTACGAAATCGTAGGTGCAGTAGCGGAGTGCCACGTATACATACATACAGAAATTTTACGGCCCAGAAATTTTACTTACAAAATATTGCCCCGAAAAATTAAAAATAAATGTCCAGGATCCCTCCCCCCAGAAAATATCTCTAGATACACCCATGTCAATAAGTAGGTAATTCGTTTCTGTGCCGCTTATAATGTTTAAAATCCATATAGTAGTACTATATAATATTATGAAAACATCTACATAACTAGCTACATATAAATGAGAATGTTCAACCTTGAATACCTTGCAAATACTTTTGACCGTTTGAGAAGATACCTATTCATATTTGAAGGGGCTTCCCCTGTAAACCATGGATCGAACCCGCGACTTTCGTGTTATTAGTACGACGCTCTAACCAACTGAGCTAATGGCCGATGAAAATTAATGCGGAAATATATTTGTTAGGAAGTTTAATGAATTAAGGCACTCGTGGCTGACTGAAGCTCTATGGATGCTGCACTGCACAATGAACGGAGTGTCTTAACACTAAGCTCCCTCTGCCCTGTACTGCGGGATACAGCGTGAAGCGGCAATCCAATAATACGATTTACTACGGGAAATGCGTATAGACAAAAAAAGGGAAAAGGAAGTGAGTAATACGTTTGAAAGTTCTCATAGCCTATAAGAAAGCATGACGTCAGTGTGACGTCATCGTTGTTATAAGATTCCAGCAAAGTTAACTGGGATTCCTATACAGGTTTTCTTCTTCTTTTTTTGGTTTATCCCACATATGGCAAGGTAGGCAAAGATAACCTAGTATTAATACAGTCTTTTCTACGAGCACATTCCAATTCCTATTCGACATATTGTTTGTTGAGTGGCGGTATTCAACGCCGCAATTAACTTTTACCGGGGAAGGGAAGTAACAATTAATTTGCCCAAATTTAAATCGAATACCCAACTATTGCATTTAATTCCAGAGACTAAGATTTCTGGTGTTAACACAGTCAATCCCTACTTTCCACTGAATTACGGAGGCATTGTGTTTTGAGAGGCGGAACTTAACGCCGCGCTTTTACCTCGATACCGGAGCGAAGAAATGAAAATATTAAATATTTAATTTCGAGGAAAGGAAAGAATAATAAGGACAAGGAATTGAAAAGTAGAGGCAGTTTTAATAAAGTAATTAAATTTATTTGACTTTCTTTTTTATTTAATTCGATTCTTACTTGAGGAGAGGAATGATTTACATTCAACAGGCAACTTCTCGTATTAGGGCGGAGAATTGAGAGCACGTGCAAGTGTCTTAACACTAGTGTCTCTCTGCCTACCCTGCTATATGCAGGATATAATGTGAAGCTTAAATAATAATAAAAATTCTACGATTCAATTTACTAAAGATTCTACTATAAACTAAAAATAATATGGCATTTAAAGCTTTAGCTCAATAGTGAGAACTTAGCTGAGACACCTCAAAAGGACGCGGGTTCAAAACCTGCTTTGGCCAACATTTTGTACTACAAAAACTACAGTAAAAGTTGACTCAATTCTAGAAATCTGATATATTTATGTAGTGTCGTCATTCCCAGCCGAACAGGTCGATTATATCAACAATAAAAAACTTCTGAGAAATTTCGAGGGAACTATTTCCTTTAAAAAATATTCCACCTTACATGGTAGGCAGAGGGAATTTGGGAACATATTATCAAGTTGAGTGGCGAAACTTAACGCCGCGCTTTGCCTGTATACCAGGACGAAGAAATGAATACATTAAATATTTCATTTCCTCGAGTGAGAATCGAACCCTCAGCCTGTCGTGGTTACAGTCGCACGTTCGTGCCCCTGCGCCATAATTAGCCATGAGTGATTTTCACAATTTAGCTAGTATATGAGTGTGAAATTTTTAAATGACGAAATACATTTTGTTAAAACATTGCTAAGAACAAATTTCAAATAAAAAAGCTAAATCAAAATCGGTTCATCTGTTTTTTTTTTATGGAAAAATACTATTACAACTATTAGTTACTATTTATTTCTACTAGCTACAATTCCACAGACAGACACACAGGGATACGTCAAATCTCACTGTTTTCGTCTGTGGTTAGTAAAATTTGAATTTTGTCTTTAATTTTTCATTTTACAAACATGCTAACAAAGTTATTATTTTTTTATAAACATTAAGTAAGTAGAGAAAAATAAACCAGTAGGTACGTTCCATCCTCCTTATGAATGAGTCACCTTGCCAATTGCAAGTATATACCCTATAAGGTACATTGATCCAGAACGAGTTGAAGTCCAAGATATAAAATACTAGTACCTATATGCTACTACAGGCTTGGCTCTATTCGAATATTTTTAACCTACTTCAAAGAAAAGGAGGTTATCAGTTTGACATGTATGTATGTATATTGTTGGAATTGTCTATTTAGGCTTCCAAGCACGTGTAATAAAGTGTCAGTATGTTTATCCACAAATATCTCGGAAGCTAAAAGTGAAATCGTGATTATCGTATATTATTATTTAAATGTAAAAACATTCCAACTTAGGAAACAGTCCAAGTTTTTTCAAAATCGATTCAGTGTTTGAGATAGAAGATGGCGTCTTAATGTGTAAGTGTAAGTGTAGTGGTTATGAATTTTACGCCCACTTTCCGCCGAATTTTTGGAAACATTCCTTGTTAAACGGAACTCAACATCGCTTTTAGCCTCGCCACCAGAGCTAAGGAATGTAAATATTAAATATAACTTTTCCTCAAGTGGGAATCGAACAGACTACCTGTCGCTTTTACAGTCACACGGCCCCTGCGCCACAACCGGCCCCATGTCAATTATTAAAAGATTTATAATTATTGTTGAACATTTTTTTCTTCCTTTTTCCTATAAAACAATCTTTGTATCACAGGTTGTAAGTAACTTGAAGCCCTTGAATTAATCTGCTTTCGCTTGTAACTATTTTTTAAAGGGATTTTTTTGTAAATTTTTATTACCAATCTATCCGCTTCGCCCGCTTGAAATATCCGATTATTTATTTTAAAGTCTTATTGTACACTAAGAATAATAAAGTATGTTTAAGAAACGTATAAACATTTTGAGGGGGGGGGGGTCACTAATATAATGTGTCGAGTAAATTGCTAGTTAATAGTAATTTAAAAAAAATTGGGTTTTTTTTAATTGGGCAGGGACGATTTTCGGGGGGGTGGTCATGTCCCCTGTGACCCTGGGTCGTTGGAGCCATAAGTGTGTCACTGTACGACGACGGTTATGGGTTCGTTCCCCACTCGAGGCAATTAATTATTATTTCATTTTCTTCGTTCTGGTTCCAAGGAAAAAGCGTGACGGTGAGTTCCGCCATTCAATAATATTTTTGTGGACTTGCAAAATATTATTGTAAATATACTGTGATGCAAATCAATACAAAGCCAAATTCAATACAGAAAATTCTATTGTATTTCGTAAATAATCAATAGTCAACAATTGTGTAAATAGTCAGTAATGCCTATAGGCTTTAGTTTAATTGCTTTACACACAAGCATGCACGTATACGTATAATAAATAAAAGTTACATTGTCAACTTGTCAGTAAGGACGGATTTGACACAGGAATTATCCCCCTCGTTTCGAGATGTATCGGTCCCGTTAAGCGACCACCTTGAACTTCTTGGCATTACTCTTTCATCGACTCTTAACTTTGGATCTTACATTGAGTCCAGAGCTCAGTTGGCTGCTAAGAAACTTGGCGGCCTCTCCAAGGTGAGACAGTACTTTACACCTCAACATCTTTTCACACTGTATAAAGCACAAGTTAGACCATGTATGGAGTACTGCTCTCATTTATGGGATGGTTCTGCCAAGTACCAATTACAGACCTTAGAGTCAGTTGAGAGACGAGCCAGAAGGCTAATCAATGACGGGACCCTTGTTGAAACTCAACTGCAGAGCCTTAGCCACCGGCGTAGGGTTGCATCACTGTCTGTGTTTTACCGGATACACTTCGGAGAGTGTGCCCATGATTTACATAGCTTGGTTCCCCCAGCCCCTTTTTACCTCAGAACTTCCAGAAATACAGCTTCACGCCATCCATACACGGTAGAAATTCCTACCGTACGAACGAAACGCTTTGAGGCTACATTCTTTATCCGCACTGCGAGAGATTGGAACTCACTGCCGGCATCTGTATTTCCTGTGACATACAATGTGGGGGTCTTCAAAGATAGGGTGAATAGGTATCTTCTAGGCAAGCGTGCACCACCGTAGACCGCATCAACGCTCACCAGACTTGATGCGGTCAAACGCAAGCCTATTCCATATAAAAAAAAAGGGAGAAGAATAGCTTGGCAAACGTGAAACTGCAAAGTGACTGCAAACGTGAAACTGTATTAAAATAAATGCTCTTCAGAGACGGACAACAAAGTGTTCCTATAAGGATTCTGTTTTTTTCTTATGGGCCACGGAACCTTAGCACTAAGGGTCTTTAATACTAGGCTCCCTCTCTGTACCCCGCAACATGCAAAATACAACGTGATGCAAAAAAATACATTAAAAAGATTAAAGTAGACAAAGCCACGCATAAAAGCTAATTAAAACTAAGTCAATATTGACCAACAGCTCGCTAGTCAGCAAAGACAAAAATATATTAATACAATCAGTCGTTTATATAATTATTACAGTGCAAGACCGATGCGATGTCGACTTTGGGAAAATGTGTTTTACTTGCGTTAAGTGTACGTATTTATTATTTTAACAGTATCTCGTAACATTGAAATTAGGTATATATCTGGATATGTTAGGGAGTGTAGGGGGAGTTCCCCCCGTGAGGGCTTGTCGTAATTCTTACGAAAATGGGAAAAAACAGGATTTTCCATTTAAAATTTCAAACTGCACAAATGTGGACAGGTGACGACTAGTCATAAAATTAAAAAAGGAATATCTTTTCACTAATTTAACATATTCTTTTTGCTCCAGGGCGAATCTACCGCAACTACCACACCTTACCTATAACCCTGAAAGACTATCATGCTCGATTATTATTTAGGTAACAGTCAAAATCTTGGACGCAGGACGCTTTTTTTTGATAAAAAAAACCTTATTATCCTTAAAACCTCGGCCAATTTTCTTGTAAACTCACAATCATTCCTGAGAGCTGGACCCGCTCCTCTGTTTGTTCAAACCCACGACATGTGCTGGACGTCGGCAGATGTCAGCGTTACGACGTCTCCAATAAAATTTAGTAGAAAAAATTCAATTCAACAATAGGGCTTAGAAAAAATTCCTAATAAAATAATTAACATTAATCATTTACCTTCCAGATTATCCTCGTGGAAGGGTATCCTGCACAAACAGGTAATCTTTTTAAATTTTATATTTATATCATATGATTTTACGCCATTAGTGGCGCAGGTCGAGGGGCACAAAGTGTGATTGTAAACTCGATTGGTAGTGGGGTTGATGGGAGGGAATAAAAAATTTATTTAAAATTTATATTTTCAATTTTTCGCTCTAGTATCGAGGCAAACTCTGGCTCCAGAATTTGGCGAAAAGTGAGGAATGGAGTTCTCTGCCTACCCTGCTGTGTGCTGGATAGAGCATAAAGCTGATTAATTAATTTATTTTTATAAATTCACGTCCTATTGCTAACGACTATTATCTGATAACTACATATTTGGAGAAATTTTGTGTTAAAAAAAAATAACTACCACTATTTACTTTTTTGGTTTCTAGAACCTGGTGCTAAGATAATCCATTCTCCATGCTGTGTCCAATTTTCTAAAATTTGCGTGACGAGGGGAGGGACCTCAAAGCAGCGCTTTGTCTTATTACAAGAACGAAAAAAAATATTTACGAATCGAAATAATTTAAGAATTTTCAATATTATTACTCTGTCTTTACATGATACATATTTCATTTTCAGACGAAAACTGTCTCAAAATAAATCCAGATATACAAAAGCAAATTGACAACTTAGTTGAACAAATAAGCCAAAATATTATTAATATAAGTGCTAACTATGATGATATCGACTTAAGACTACTCGAGATTTCTATGGATCGACATTTTGCTGAAGAGAGCGAGAAAAACACAGTCGTTCAAATAACAATCAATGATTGTATGGAAGGTGTTAGTCACACTCAATATAATACAGATAATAAACAGGAAAATACACCAACAGCTGAAGGGAAAGACGACGAAAGTGCTGACGTTGAATCACAAAAAGATAATGGTGCAATCATTAAATCTAATGATTTAAATGTTGGTGATAATAAATCGAATGATTCAAAGAATGAAACAATAACTAACGACAAAAGTGATGAACCTAGTGAGGAATTACCTGATAAAGATGATACAAATAAAGATGATATTAAGAATAATAACAAAGAAATCTCAAACTCTGAGAACAAGGATCCAAATATTAACAAAAGTAGTGTTCCAGATGTTTTAAAATTTGTTAATTATAATGATATTAGAGAAGGGTTTTTATATAATCAAACTAATATTGATTCAAATGAATCATTAGTACTTAATGATAATGATAAAATTTTCTTCGAAGCTTTGACGAAAGTTCGCGGGACAGACCCATTTATCGTCTATCAGAGACGTGACAACGACTCCGAGCAATATTGGTTCCTTTGATTTCCTTTTTGTCAATAAAGTGTTGATACTATAATTTGAATTTTCTTTTCCTTGTATATAGAGAACCTCCTGAAAATGCAGTTAGGTTAGTACCTAGTGTATCACTTTTTATCAACATAATATATAAAAGGACATGTTCCAACTGACTGAGGTAAGACGCACACACAGCCGTAACCGCTGTGCGTAGAAACGTCAAATTTGGACAGATGTTTATTTTCGTAATCTGAACACCCACTAAGAAGGGATTTTGAAAAATTTTAACCCTAAAGGGATGAAATAAGGGTTAAAAATTTCTATGGAAAAAAATTGAAATCGACACCGATTTTTATAAAATTTAAAATTCAGACTCTTAAAACTATTTTATTGAACACGTGTTTTATGGTTTTTTAGAGTTCACCCCCTAAGGGTGCAAATAAGGGGTTGAAATGTTATATGAAAAATATTTAAATCGCCACCGAGTTTTAAATATTTGAAATTTGGAATCTTAAAAATATTTAATTGATCACGTGTTTCATGATTTATTAGAATTCACTCCTAAGGGTGCAAATAAGCAGGCGAAGCTGCGCACGTCCCACCTTTGCATATTAGTTAGGTACAGACAACCATAATGCCACAATTGTGGTTTTAAATTCCACCTAGGGTAAAATTTTAATACATAATTTTAATGATCTTGACGTAGCGTCGCAGTCGAACACCGCATGGCTGTAAGCGTGATGGTTTTCGGTTCGATTCCCATTCGAGGAAATTTATTATTTTTATTTGGTCGCTGTGAAAAGAAGGCTAAGTGTAGTTACTCGAAACAAGAAATGATGAAAGAATATTTGGAATTTGGGGACCAATATCCTAAGCAAAGAGGCCTCGGTGGGCCTGTCCGACTCGCACTTGACCGTTTTTAATGCTCATATTAAATACATATTTTTATACTAAACCATTATTTGTTCAGTTCTCGCGCGTACATGGTATAAATAATGTCTTGTTGTTTGAACGTACATACGTAATTATATGAACACTTGTACAATTATAATATAGTTTTTTTTTAAGTTAACGTCATGGCGCAGTTAAAGTGTGTAATTAGAGACGACGGCAGTTGTAGGTTCGAATACTAGTGTTTTTAGCATTTCATGGTTAAGGAATCTTGTTATCCTTTCAGAGGTTAAATCTCTAAGTAGGATGAAAAAAAAATGAAAAATCTATTTAAACACAACCTTTCTACATTTTTCATTGTGTATTGAATTTTACAAATCAAGCCCTTTAATCTGATACCCATTTTGTATTAAAAAACAAAAAAATATTAAATTAAATTAGCTTCACGTTGTATCCCGCACACAGCTGGGTACGCAGAGCGAGCCCAGTGTTAAGACACTCCGTTCCACACTTTCTGCCGAATTCTGGAGGCATTGCGTGTTGACTAGCAGAACTCAACACCGCGCTTTTGCCTCGTCACCAGAGCGAAGAAATATAAATATAAACGTAAATAAAAATTTCATTTCCTCGAGTGGGGATCGAACCCACAACCGTCGCGTTATAGTCACACCCTTGTGCCATTGCGCCACGGCGGCCTCAGACAATCATTAAATTGGTATGGAATTCTCAGTGGGCGAGTTCGATTCGTCCTGGACAGGTTTTTTTTTATATTAACCTCAAGAAAAGTCAGTTATAACTGCTGGTACCTACATTCAAAAAGGATGTCGTCAATACTTACATACAATTGTTTTATATTTAAACAATAACTATTATATGTATACATTTGCTCAGATGTAATTGATAATTTATCACGCTTGAAAATATTTATTTTATATTATTAATAGTGTTTGTGTAACATATACAATATACATATTACGTCTACATAGCGGGTTCGAGTCTCGGTGAATCATTAGTTAACTATCGACCCAACCGCGGTTTTGCATGCTTAAAGTTATTGTTATATGACAGCCGTAAAAACTATAGCACTGTAAAGTTTCATCTAAATCCGTTCATTAGTTTGACGTGAAAGTGGCACAAACAGTGCCGGTTTTAGCACTACCGGCGCCCTGGGCGAAATTTTTTCGGCGCCCCCTAACTACATTTCAATAATATACAAAAAAGGGAATGGGTACAACGAAATAACCATCTATTTAAAAAAAATAATGACAAAAACTAATAAAATTTCACTTCTATTCCATGCCTTTCTATCTGCGAACTCTTTTATTAGGAATTCAAAGTCTATGTTTTCTGCAATTTTATTTTCAATGTTGTTAAGATCACTTTGTTTTTTTTTATATATCAAAGACGACGATGACTTTGTTTTTTTTTTAGATCTTAGACCATTTTAAAGGGCATCAAGTCCCCTAAGCCGCACCGGGCAGCAAATACCCTAGCTACGCCACTGCAGCGAGGAGACATCTTTGCGCAAAGAGCCCTAAACGGGCGTCTACGGCGCCCTTTTTATCCGGCGCCCCTGGGCGGTTGCCCAGGCTCGCCCTGCCCTAACGCCGCTAGTGGGCACAAACATCGATCTTAACAAACTGTCACATTAATAATATTGAAAATAAATATTAACCTGAGGTCAGTCGTCGCGCAGGGGCACAAAATGTTACTGTAAACATGACTGGTTGTGGGTCCCCACTCGACGAAATTCGCTATGGTACCAAGGCAAAGCGCGGCGTTAAGTTCTGCAACTCAACACGCAATAGTTCCAGAATTCAGCGGAAAGTGCAAACTCTAACGGTCGCTGAGGACGCTTCAGAAAAAGTTCAGAAGTAATATAACGAACACATCAGTTATTCAGTTATTTCATCACTTCTGATCTGTTTCAAAGGTCGTCGTGGAGCAGCGACGCAATATCTGCCTATACGAGTATACACGACGGTTGTGGGTTTGATTCCCACTCGAGTGGATTTAACATTTCGGTCCTGGCTCCATCATCACGCCAGCTCGTTGATACCATACTATTGTATTGTCACCTAAGCTACGTATAACTGCCTAGTTTCATGAAGATACAATTATTACGAGGGTTTCGAATTTAGGTTATTAAATTTTATTACTTAGTTACAGTTCTACACAATAAAATAATAAAAGAAAGTGTCATGAAAATATATTTTAAAATAAAAATAAAAATTTATTGAAACTTAAATATTGACTTTTTCTTCTTGATTTATTTCTTTGCCTATTCCTCGTGACGCACGAGAAATGAAAGATAAATATCATGATTAATTACCAATAGTAGAAGCCGGCGTGGCGCAGTGAAATAGTCTCTGACGCAACGCAACAGTTGTGGGTTCAATTCCCGTTCCGGAAAATGACGTATTTTTATTTCCTCGCTGAGTTGCAACCACTGAACCACCACTGAATATGCAATATCTTTTTTTATGGAAAAGTCAAGGCAAACGGGCGTACAGGTCACCCGACGGAATGTCATCACCGCCACCAGCTGTCGCCAGAAGTGTACAGTGTGTACGGAGTGACTTAAAACTAGGTGTGACTGTAAAATCAACTGGTTGTGGATTCGATGTCGACTCGAGGAAATTAAAAAATTATTTAAATTCATATTTTCATTTCTTTGCTCTGGTGTCGAGGCAAAGCGCAACGTTGATTTCGCCACTAAGCACGCAATGTCTTCAGAATTCGGCGGAAAGCGAACATAGTGTCTTAACACTAGGTACCCTCTGCCTAACCTGGTCTGGTAACTAGATAAGAGGGCGACCTTGAGTTCCTCCACTCCATCCCACTGCGCCACGCAATGCCTCGATAATTCTCGACGGAAAGTGAAAAATGAAAGTGAAGCTGGAATTTTTTTTCAGCTACATATATACAGGGTAGACAGTGTGAACCCAGAGGAGTAAATTCTCTGTTCGACGGTTGTATGTTCGATTATTACGTGGCGGAATGAAATATTTATAATTTTCATTTCCTCGCTCTGGTAAAAAACCAAAGGAAGGCGTTCAGTTTCGCCACTCAACACATAATGTCTCAAGAATTGCCATAATACAGGTCTCCTAGTACGGCAACAGTGGCATCCATCAAAATTGCAATAAATATATAAATGTATAGTAATTGATTTTGAATAAATTTATATTAAAATATTTTGGGTCA
>JAEBDU010006412.1:0-10371 GCA_016802625.1 Heliconius numata | reverse complement strand
GATTGCATGTGCTCCATGAGCCGATCCGTTTCCGCGTTGCCACTGTGAGACCTGTAAAGGCATGCCTATACTCGGGTTCGATCGTCCGAGTCAACACGGAGCCAGATAGTCGACAGGTCCCGACCTTCAAGATAAGCAAGACGACGGAAACTCAGGTCCTCCCTTACGAACACAGCGACCCCGGCATGAGGCATGAAGTTGTGTTCTATTTTATAGCCGGGGTATTGGAGGTAGGAGGAGGTGTCGCTCGGTTGGACAATTTGAGTCTCCGTCAGAAATAACAAGGCCGGCCGTGCCGTCTCAAGATGGTGGTGGACGGCATTCAGGTTGGAGTGAAGACCCCTGATATTGCAGAAGTCCACGTTTAGTGTGGTAGGGGTTGCCGTGGGGCGTACGTCTCGTTTGCCTTGTTTGGTCTTGGTCTTTGGTCTTGTGCGCGGAACTGTGCCCTCCCCAGAATTCGAAGGGCAGCCTGAGCTTGAGGACTCAGGGAGGGATTCTCCAGCACCGGAGGTGCTGGTACCCTCCTGGGGTAGATTCTCTTTATGTGCCGCTTTCATATTCCAGGGAGGGGTGGGGGTTGGGCTCCGGAGCCCGGCATTATCCAATGCGAAACGCAGCGGCATGAAGCCACTACTTAACGCCGGTTTTAAATGCCGGGGGTGGTATTGATCCGGTCGAGTCTGCCCAAACGTGTTGCCATTGCTGGCGACGTGACTCTACCACACGTACTTTAGTCGCCTCTTACGACACCATCAGTACCAGGGTGATCCTATTCTAGGCCGGGATCACACGGCCGCTACTAACATTAGCATAGAAAGAAACAACTTGAACATGGTTCCTTTCACGAAATGCACTACAAAAGTTTAATCGCCGCTTAGACCTGCGAGTAGCTGTCTAGGTCATATAGCATCGTGATTACCCATTGTGCAATTGAAATAATCAAGTAACGATTTATGTTATCTTTATTTTATATTTGATTTTAGGATTTATTAAGCTTGTATCCTATAAGAGTTCGGTTTTTACTTTTTGAGGTACAGAACTCAAAAAAAATATTACAAACTTATATTTGTAGTTCATTTTATACAAAACGTGTGCAAATGCACGCAAACTTAAGTTTGTTATAATTTTTTTATTACCATCAATCTAAAAAAATCTTTTACAGCAAACAACACTTGAGTATTGTTTAATAGACCATCGTTCTTCAAGCGGCGAACTAAATGTTGACAGTCCACGCGATCGGCTAATACAAGTTTTGTTTACATTTTTCTATATACACCAATGAATATGAAAAAAATATTATATATAGGATATTATATATTGGACATAGTATAGAATAGTAAATAGTATATTGTATACAAGTTTAGATAAAATCTAATACTAGTGTAATAATATACCAGGCGTAATTGTTTGATGTTTACAAAAACAATATAGAGCAAATATACAAAGGCTTCACCTATTTCGATCTCAAAGCGCTCAAAGGACTTTGGAGGACATTGTTATAAACGTTATAAGGCGTCGGTGAAATATTGTTACAAGTGATTATTGTATGTCTTATTTATAAATAAATACCTATACATATGTAGAAAGAAGCCAGTCGCGGCCCAGGAACAGAAAACGTGCGACTGTAAAACGACAGTTTGGGGTTCAATTCCCACTCAAGGAAATGAAAACAAATATTACTCGCTGTGGTAACGAGTTAAGGGGCGGCGTTGAGTACCCCTTAACACCCAATGCCTCCAAAATTCGACGGAAAATGAGGAACGGTTAAGTCTCTTACTTAATGGGAACGGAGTATTTTAATACTAAGTTCCCATGTTCGTAGGGAACATGTCTGCTGTATGAGATATAGCGTGAAGCTAACAAGATATATATATTTTTTATTTTTAGAAAGATATTGACGCAACAATAAACGCGACTATTGTAGATTCGATTCTCAGGCGAGGCAATGATATATTTTAATTATTTGCATTACGGTCTTAAGCACCACCACGTATAAAAATATTATCTCAGGTATCTTCAACTAAAAATATATACAAAAATAATCATATAAATGGAAGTTGGTTTGGCTTTCAAATAAAAATGCCATCTCTCGTGACAGTTGAAACTGAAATATTCCCCACCAGGTACTTACTTAAAGAAAATATACAAGCACATAGAGCTCGCTTAGAAACGTGCAGCTAGTTCATATTTGAAATTTACTTCCTCAATATTTATGTATATCATTTTTTTAACTTCATGTTGTATTCTGTCAGTTGTAAAAGTATGTGGATTCTTTTCCCATAGATGAAGAGTAATATTTATTAGTTTTATTAATTTACTTCGGTGTCGGAAAATTCGATGAGGATATTCGTTTGTATATACAATTATTTACTTCAAATATACTTCGAACGGGAATAGAACCGGGAACCATTACTTGTACAATAATACTATCAAACACCATTGTATAACACATTTTCTATAGAATAACATCAAAAACGTACTCCACTCCCCCCAGACCCAGTTCACATTGTACACATACAGCGGAGTTGATGAAGTCAGTCGACCCGCGCGAATTACACTGGGCTTTGTTAAACCTACTCGTAGCTATACAAGTTTATTTCGTGTAAAATTACATAGGTATAGAGGCCGTCGGGCGCAACGGATGGGTAGACGTTGTGGGTTCGATTCCAATTTTTGGAATGATTATAGTAGTTAGCAACACATCGTGCGCGCGACTTCGTCCATGTGAACTTATTGTTACATTATAGCCAACTTATACAAAATCTTTACATAAATTTTAGTCATGTGTTATACTAATGTATAAGATTACTGCAAACTTTAATCAAAATCTCTTTAGTTACTAATATTTGCGTGAAAGCGTATAGCGTATCAATATTCTTCCTCATAAACTTTTACATTTATAATATTAGTAGGATTTACTCTCATTTTCCTGCTTTGGTAAACGAAGCGAAGTGAGTTGCCGTGCAATGGTTTGGTCAATTTAGCGAAAATTGGTCGACCAAGTACTTTAACATTAGGTTGCCTTTGCCCATAAGCGTAGGAATAGGTGGCCGGATAGCCCGTGCCCACCCCAAAATAGTCGTCTACTCCAGAAATATTACTAACATTAAATTAACCCTGAAAAATAATAAAAACCTTTATATGAACTTCTCAAACTGTTTTTCTCATCTGTTTAAAGTGAAATTCGCCTGGAAACCAAACAAGCGTTCCCTGCCATGCGGATAAAAGCGTGTGGACACCTAGTATTACGACACATCATGCACATCCTATTTTTAAGATATTACACGTTGAATTGCGTAACTAAACGCTCCTTTTTGTCCTATATCGAACCCACCACCATCTCGTTTACAGTGCGACGATATGCCGCTACGCCACGACGGCCTCGCCACATATCAATATTAATATAACATTATTTAGAGAACTTCATACATATACAATAACGCAATAATATACCCAATATTAAATTAATTATTAATTTTAAACTTCTAAATCAATTACAGTATACATATTATGAAACACAAATCTATTAAGCAAGTTTAATTATTTATCGATACAATAGTTCATTTATTATCAATTGTTAATTTGTTAGATATATTTTATTAAAATCACGCTGTATCCCGCATATAGCAGGATAGACACAGAGAATTTAGTGTTATGACACTCCGTCCTCCACTTTTCGCCCAATTTTCGGGACATTGACTGTTAAATGTAGAAACAAAACGCGCTTTGTATTGCCACTGAGTGGAAATCGAAATTCCAAATACTGTATTAAAAGCCGTACGCTTCTGCGCCACTACGGCCTTAACTGTCATGTTATACAGTATTTATTGATATATTCTTTGTTCTTTGTAAAAATATAGATATAACAATTCGGTAACGCAGAAAAATTCTAAGATAGGTATATAAACCTGTCTAAAAATAATAAAACATTTTCGAGAAGAATTTTTAAGGGAAACGAAGCCTATTTCGTATCTAGTAATTTAGCAGTTGAATTTTTCTACACCGTCGATTATTCTCTTGATTAAACATTTTTACGTTGAAATGTGCGCCCTGCGGTGAACAAACAGCCCTTTTTATTATAATACAAACAACTTACTTAGTTTTAAACATTATTATCTTATATATTTTTTATTTTCTTATATATTTCTTTCTCATATAGGCAACGGAGTGTCTTAACACTAGGCTCCCTCTGGATATATGTGAAGCTGAAAAAAAATGATAAAAGAAAACGAGATTTGCATTTTAAGCGCTATGCAATTAAAACGATCCGTCAGCTTAGTACTTAGAGGGCGGGCGTTTGTGAACCTGTCAGGGCATAATGTGAGCGACGGCGTTCTGGAAAACAAACAGTTTTACTTAACCTTCCTGTACCCGCGCTAAATAATGTAACACCTGTACCCGCGCACGGTGTGACGGACCGAAACCTTAAAATCCGTGACTTTGATTTTTTTGGGAAAACCTATTGGAAACTTATATTGTATTTAAAGTTAGGGATATGTTTAATAAATTAAACCATTTTTTTTTCAATTATTTGCATTTATTATTGTTGCACAGTCTTCAGAAACAGCCATTGAAAAACATTAGTTATTCTTATATACTAAGATAAAATGAACCAAAATTAAAATTCTTCTTCAACATAACATAAATATCTTCGTAAATCTTCTAGATAACAGAACTAGGAATAATAAAATAAAATCTAATCCTCTTGAGATTTATTACTATAGCAATAAGAGCATACCATAACCGCGTGTTCCAAACAAAAATATTTTTTGCAAGTAAGGCAGTTGTAACGCGTTTTATGGTTTTTTTTTTAACTACAAAAGCTACAACGACCTTGGCCTAAGTTGTTAGCGGTACCTGATGATTCTGGACCGTCTAGTTTGCAGATTTCAGCACACCTTTGTCGTATCATTCTCGGTAAAGAAGTAGTTCCCGCCCGTCTCCTCAACTGCGCCTTAATGAGTTCATACGACAGCTTTTCCAGAAAAATTCTTCTTTCAATTTTTTTGTTAGGATTATTTTGTGAAAATATAATATATGTATTAATTCCTGCAACATTCATCAAGCTATAAAAAACCACCACAGGCCACCTATTAGTACCTCTAGCGACATTATAGGTTTCACACATTTTGGAATCCGTAATTCATGTTCAGTATCGGTATTTTCTTCTCTTACTTCAACGTGATCTTCCACCTCGCTGTCATTTTCATCCTCGTAATCTGTATCCTGTCCAGCTTCATCCAACATTAGTCTTATCTGCTCCTCATTCATATTTTTACTCATATTTTTTTTATTTCATATATAGCATAAATACTCTGAAATATCATAATAAAATTAAGGTAAAACTATGGTAAAAATGTATACGAGTAAACTTCTTTACAAAAAATATGCAAACTATAAAATAAATCTACGAAAATCATGAAAAATAAAAAATATTACTCACCAAAAATAATAACACGTGTACCCGCGCCGGTCTCTGGCACCGAATGACGCTCAGTTCACCCAAATGTGGCCCCCACTCAAAGTCACACGGCACGTCAATTTCAAGATCGTATCAAATTAGGCAAGTACTAGAAAGTTCATTAATCTAGCATTATCCGTTCTTTATTTAAAATCGAAAAATCATTCTGTCGGTCTCTCAGACAAGTGCGCGGGTATAGGAAGGTTAAAGCGCATTACTGTATACGTTTTGCATTTACCTCACGTTGTATCTTGTATATAGCAGGGTGGAGAGAGGGAACCTTGTGTCAGTTCCCCAATTGTTGGACAGTTATTGCGAAATCAAAATTTGTATTTTATATTGTTACCAGAAAATAATTTAACTTAGGTAAGTGTGACGGTTGTGAGTTCGATTCCCACTCGGGGAAATAAAATGTTTAACATCATTTCACAAATCCCACTTCTCCACTCTGGTGACGAGTGACGATGACGCACCGAATATAGTCTCTTTTTTCATATACATATTCTGGCGCTATAATATCAGTAGGTACCTACTCAGTTCCAGTCAAGTCATTATATGAAATTAAAAACAATTTCCCCATTTTGCGTTCATTTAAGCTTGTAACGATTTCCATTTCGAACATTATGTTGGCTACATATTTTTAATTACAAAGGTTCACCGCTAAAATGAACAAATAATATTTTATTATGAAAAAGAAAGCTTCACGCTTTTTAAGTTAACCTGGAGTAACTTAGTAATAAGACATATTCCCAATTTTCCTTACAACTTTCGAGACATTTCATATTTAGTGGCAAACCTTAACGCTGTGCTTTGTATTGCAATGCGGAGAATAATAAACTAACTCAAATCATTGTACTTACGAGCAGAAATCGAACCCACAACCTTCACGTTTATTAAATGTATCGTATATATTTGTACATAATTTCCCTCGCAATCTTTAAAATTGCGTACGATATGTTACATCATTTGAAAGCTTAGATTAATTACTGCGCGGTTAGACGCTCGCAAGCGACGCCCGTAACGAGATCTAAATCATTTTTTAATACAGCTTATATTTTTACATGTTTACTTTGCAACGCTAATCTCGAGCGAGTCTCTACAGGATCTAATGAGACTTATATTGAGATGATTTTTTTACATGATACTAGCGGACGCGCGCAGCTTTGCTTGCGTAATTAGGGGTGAATAAACCACGAAACATGTGTTCAATGAAATATTTTTAAGGATCTAAATTTCAAATTTTATAAAAATCGGTGGCGATTTAAAGATTTTTCCATACAAACTTTCAACCCCTTATTTGCACTCTTAGGGGGAGAATTCTAGAAAACGACGAAACACGTGTTCAATTAAATACTTTTAAAAATCTAAATTTCAAATTTTATAAAAATCGGTGCCGATTCAATTTTTTTTCCATACAAATTTTCAACCCCTAAAAATTTTTCAAAATCCTTTCTTAGTGGATGTCCAGATTACGAAAGTTAACATTTGTCCAAATTCCACGTTTCTACGCACAGGGGTTACGGCTGTGCGTGCGTCTTACCTCAGTCAGTGAGGACAAGTCCTTTTATATATATAGATTTCAATATGAGGTCGTCATGGTGAAATGAAGTCTAACTAAACCCGTTGTTTGTGCGTTCCCAATCCCACCTAGAAAGATTAAAAAATAAATAAACGCTAGCAAGAGTTCCGCCTCTCAACGTTTACTTTCTCTCTACATACAAAATGTAGCTAAAAAACTAACGTAAATAAAATAACTTACAAGAAAATAAATCTTTAAAGTATATACCATATTTAAGTCTAAGAAGTAATATTTTCATATAAGAAAAAATAAATTTCATATATGAAAAGAAAAATTCTTTACCCTAAAAATTTTCTAGAGCGCGCCTCACTCAGATTGGATACCCTACCGTGTTTTTGACGAGCCGTGAGAACTTACACTTACGACGACATCTGGCATCGGGTGTATGTAATTCTAAGATTTGTAAGCCTACCTGTATTATATATTTATACGTAGTGGCGCAGTGGTTGACTGAAAACGCGACGGTTGAGAGTTCGATTCCCACTTCGGTGTGAGTTATTTTCATTTCTTCGCTCTGGACGGTGTTATTTTACATACCTCTGTAGGCACATATATCTTTTATTTTCTTGTTTAAAAATAAACAATATTTGTGTGACGTTACGTAATGTATTCAAAAAAGTACAATATCAAATACGTCACTCCCCCGGCGGGAATCAAACCCACAGCTATGGCGTTTCTAGTCGCACGCTTGTGCCCCTACGCCACGATTGGCCTCATAATATATAATGACAATATACTCGTACCTAGAGTAACGTGTTCCAGTTCGGTGTAAATCGCAACGTCTATCAAAGTTTCCATGTCAAATAAAGCTTACGAGCTTAAGTAAATACAATTAATCAAAATGAAGCGAAACTAACTACAGTATGTTTAATCATCGTTAAAACTAGCATCTGAGCAATGGATTAAATTACATATATTATGGAGTCCGCCACTGAATGCTCAATACCTCGAGAATTCGGTGTATAATGGGGAACGGAGTGTCTTAACACTATGTTCCTAAGTTGTGACTAACTACTCTGATATGTTCGAGATACAGTGTGAAGATAGAAAAGTAAATTCAACGTAATTTTTTTTTACAAGAAATTAAATAATGTAACACCATTTAAAAATACCTTATATTTATAAATTGAAACCAATTAAACATGAAATTCTTAAGGAAAATAAAAAGAACAAGAAATTCAATAATTTATTCTTTATGAATATAAAGTCACGAATACCTTTATGCCTTTGAGTGAAAGTTAACCGACAGTGCTCTGTAGATGCGTACATAAATTTACAAAGATAATTACACTCTGATGGACTTCAAACGAATGGTAATAGATTTTCAATTAACACCCTCGTGGTTTAGTAGTCTAGGACTTCTATAATGACGGGGTTCATTTCTGCAAAGGTGGCTTACTGCGTGTCTTAACACTAGGTTCCCTCTGTCTTCCCTTCTTGTGCGGGATACAGCGTGAAGCTATAAAAATAATTAAAGGCTTAATATTCAACTGATTTATCGTACATATTAAATGAAGTATTTGTACACTACGAAACAATAACTAAAAATAATTTCACAATTGCGCTTTAGAAAATATTCTTCTTTGCGTGCTCACAAATGTTTGTTTTAAGTAACATTACATACTGTGTAATCCCCTACACTAAGTTCAAAATATTAATAAAATACATTTCCACGTTGATAATTTATTAAATTTTACTTAAATTATAAATAAGTTTAATGAATAATTTCCAATTTTGAGCAAAGTCGAGAGTCACTCAAGTCCATCAATCGACTGTAAGATCTTCCGAAAGTTACTGATACTTAAACCAAGTTTAAAATTAAATTAGGAAAATTAAAATTACTTTCATTCAAAAAATCCTCATCTATCTTAAGATTTATCCTAAATTTATTGTGTTGCAGGGAGAGCTAGGAACCGTATCTGGGACTTAAGTCCCAACATAAACGACCCCTAAAAATTCAAACGCTGTTTTTCCAGGTTCCCTATGTCTACCCAGTCGAGTTCTGAGTTCTACCACATTTAGTTAATAACAAATTATTTTGAGCCAAAATTCTAATTTTCCAGTTAAATTGACCTCCACGATACACCCGTGCTCTGTGACAGCTGAAGCGTTACATAGTACAATATTGAACGGTGTCTAAACAAGCCGCTATTAAATTCGGGCCCAAACTATAACTAAATATTTACATAATGCTGTTGACCTTTTGCCTTTTCTTTTTGTTTTATTATGGGTTTTTTTTATTATAATCCCGCATATAGCAAGATACAAGAGACCTAGTGTTAAGATACTCCGTTCCCCATTTTCCAAGGAATTTTCGGGGCATTGCTTGTTGAGTGGTGGAATACAACATTGCGCTTTACTTTGTGTCCAGCTCAAAGAAATAAAAAAAAGAATAAATAATTATTCATTTCCCCGAGTGGAAATCGAACTTACAATCGTCGCAGCTTACAGAGACACCCTTGCACCACTGTGCCACGAAGGTATTAGTGATATAAATTTCGTAAAATGTTTGAGGTAGTCGTTTTCGATTGTGGATTCGCTTCCCACTCGGGGCATGCTAGTCCTCTTAAGATATTTTCTATCAGTTTAAATAATCTCCATTTTCTAAAATAACGACCCCACTAACTATCACAAAATAACATTAATAATAATCATCTAAAACCGTGCTAGGTAAACCGCAAATTATCTAACTTTTCCAAGCACCGAGCTCATACCAATCAATTTATATAACTACATAAAATTTTCATTGGAAGCCCAAATGTCCATACAACAGCGTTGATGATTTAATAATATTCTAAATCAATTAGGGACGGCGTTGTTGAAATAACTATATCTATTTATTTTGAAATGGGTTTATCAATTGTAAATTATGTTTTTTTATTAATTTCATGCCCAGTTTTTGAATTATATCCCGTATTTAGCAGAGTACGAAAGAGGAACCTTTAAGGGAAGTTTTACGACACTCCGTATCCCAAATACTGCCAAGTAAAGAGAGAATAAAAATAATTTATCCCCCCGATTGGGATTCAAACCCACAACAGTCACGTTTCAGTTAAATGCTGTCTCAATAGTCTCTACACAACGACGACTCTTAGTAATTTTAAAATATAATCAAAAAACGATCAATATATAATATATAACTAATAATATAATATTATATTCATTCACCAATTCACTATAAATATTTTTTTACATATTTTCAACGATTTAATAGTGAGATATAACGAAAATAATTTGAAATCCCACAAAGTGATTGCAAAAACCTTTGAAGCTCCGTTTGAGAGATAATCAATTCTCTCACCTGCCCTTTGAACCAAGTTTAGCATTC
>JAEBDU010006408.1:0-21704 GCA_016802625.1 Heliconius numata | reverse complement strand
ACATGCAATTTATTCCGCCATGTTAATAACAACCGTCGCTGTGCGACCGTTGCTAAGCAACGATTTGCAAAGTTTGGTAGAAAACGTCACCCAAAATGAGCTTGCTTAATGCGTCTCTCTATTGAAAACTGAAAATAATTTCATAAATATATTTAATAAATATTCGTATAGTTCAAGCGGGCGTAGCCGCGTTTGGGTCCACTAGTTTAAAAATAAAATATAAAAAATAAAAACAACATACGTATAGGAAAACTAGTTTAATTAAAATTTACATAACTTATGACTACCATTATTGATAAACTATTAGGATCTTCTTTTGATTGTAATAGGGTGTCCGGAAACTGGGAATAGAAGGACTTCAATCTTCAAACGATCAGAAATTTTTGATTCTATTTTGTAAATCCTTAAAATATTTGTAAGAATGCTCTTCATCGATAACATTCCAAAATGACGTCCTGCAAGGTAATATATAAATATTATTAAAAATGGATTATAAAAAAATTACAATTATTATTGCTTGTTGAGTGGCGGAATTTAACGCCGTTACTTTATTACCTCGTTACCAGAGCGAGGAAATGAGAATATTAAATATTTCATTCTCCCAAATGGGAATCAAACCCACAACTGTTGTACTTACAGTTCCACGCCAGTGCCCCTGCGCCATGACAGCCTTAGTTAATTAGACAAGATATATTAATAGACACGATGATTGTGGGTCTCTATTCAGGGGAAAAATTATATTTAAATAATTTTTAATTCCATGAATGCGTTAAGATAAATTATTTCTTTTAGAAATTTATCTTTTTAATAATAAATAGATATAAAAATTATACTTATTTTTTACTTTTTATTTTATGTTAGTGTCAAAGTTTATCTATAAAAATATATATAAAAAAGAATATACCTATTTATTTTATTTCTTACATTAGTGCTGTTAATTTATTTAAATTTATACTTCGACCTCTTGTAATATTTAATTATATACTTATAAAATTCCTTTAAAAAACTAACTACAGCACAGTGAAAAATTCATATTACCAATGCAATTTCTGGCCCCGTGGCTAAACGGTATATAGGCACAAGGATGCCTGTGAGAATTATTTTCTGGCAAGAATCTGTCAGGATTAAAGTTGTCCACATCAGAGCCCCATATTTTTTTGGATCTGTGCATCATCGAAGGTAAAATGGCACAACTAACACCAGCTGGAATCGTGCAATTTGCTGAAACATAAAGCCGGTAGGTACAGTGAAAATCAAAAAGTTCTTAATATTTTACTATTAGGTAGGTGTATAGCCTTCAGGACGTACATACGCAGGTTGCCGATTTTTCACATTATTTAGGATTCTTACGTAAATCGAGATGTTAAGGTAATTGTGGTTTCAAATTGATTTACAGGTTGGGGGTACGATTCCTACTCGACGACACGAAATATTTAATATTTTCATTTCATCGGTCTGGTGCCGCGCTTTGCCTCGACAAAACCTCGATGAAATGAAAATATAAAAAAAATTAAAAAAAATTCTGTGTGTACATTACAAATACTGAAGTGCAAAAATTTTCTTATTTCTGTATTGTAGTGTTAGTTGGTAATAAATAAATTCGCTTACAAAGTTTAACTTCTTTTTGAGTCATTCTACCAATGATAGGTACGACAGTGTACAATCTCATAGTTTCTTTAATCACTCTCTCGAGCAACTCCATTTTATTCATATCCTCCTTCGTAGGAGTACGGTATGAATCTCCAAATATATTTTGTAATCTGTATTAACGTAAAATTCACATTCATTTAACAAAATCATAAAGAAAAGAGGTATAAGATTTCGTAGTGTACTGGATCATTGGAGAATTATCCGCAAAGCAAGATATCTAGCGTTCATTATTTACATTTAAGAGTCCGATGTGGCGCAGTAGCTAGCACAAGGTAACAAGGCAAAGCACGGCGTTGATTTTCGCCACTCAATCCGCAATGCCTCAAAAATTCGGCGAAAATTGCCGACTTTCCGTTTAACCTAATATTGAGACACTCCGTTACCTAACGGTGTCTCTCTACATTAGGTTCTCTCTGCCTTACTATATGCAAGGATATAACGTAAAGCTAAGAATATTTAAATTACATTTGATTATAAAGAAAATTGTAAAATAACATTAACTCACTCCTGGTATACTTTTTCCTGCACATCTGCGTGACTTCCGAGTAATTGCAGAGTGTATGATATCACCAGAGCAGTAGTGTCGTTGCCGGCGATCGTAATAGAGTCTATATGCTCGCGTAGCTGTTCATCAGTGAACTTCATCTCTCTGTTTAATAATAGCTCCAAGAGATCCTGTCGACCTTTAAATATTTATATAAATATAATTAGATCCGCCATTCAACACGGAATGCCTAGAAAAATTCCGCGGCAAGTGGCGAACAAGCAAGTCTGAAGCGTGAAGCTGATTTAACTTTTAATATATTTAGATATATACATATTAAATACTAAGTTTTACACGAAGATCCAGAAATAAAATTCCAAAAAAAAAATAGGGAAAATAGGGCATATCCAATAGATATTAAAAAAAATGTTTAATATAATCACAAACCTTCTTTAATTATATTATTTCCCTGTTTCTCAAATAAAGCTCTCTTTTTCTTGACAACCTAAAATAAACATTTAATAATTTTTAAATTGCTTATATTTCGCTTCAATCACTATTTATTTATTTTATAAATTTCCAAGTAAGTGTGTGTCTGTAAACTTAACCGTAGTGGGTTCTATTCACATTCGGGGTAATGAAATATTTAAAATCTTCATTGAGTGTTGAGTTCCTCCACTCAACTCAAAAAAATCTTTATAGCTTCACGCTTTATAGCAGGTAGACAGAGGGTGCCTAGTGTCAAAACACTCCATTCCCATTGAGACATTTCTGTTCTTCCGAATTCTAGAGGCATGGCATATTGAGGTGGTGAATCTCAACGCCGTGCTTCGACTCGACACCATAGCGAAGAAATGAAAATGGAACCCACAACCTGTCACGTTTACAGTCGTATGCTTGTGGCCCTGCGCGAATTGACTGTTTGAACCAAAAAAAAAAGATTCATGTATTTATTTATTGGGTTTTTAAATAAATAATAATAAATAATTAAGTAAACCTATATTTTACATAAATCTGCTTCTGTGAAGCGAGTTGTTTTTACTAAAAAAAAAAATTATGAACAAATAGTAAACAAACATTAGTTCCGTCATGAAATGTATCTTTACATAGTTAAGTAACTCTATGAATTCACCTTCTAGAGGTCTTACGTTAAAAGGTGCGAATATACTTGATGTTTGTCCAAAAAAAAAATGAACAACGTAAACAAACTGTGTGCTTACCTCGTCGGTGAATTTATGAGTTAAGTCTATATTTTCCTTTTGTAATTTTGAATATGATGTAAGCTTAAAAAGGGCATCTGGCTGCATCCACGCCTTGAAAAACCGCATGCCGATGATCGATATGACAGTGTTGCGCGCGCGCAGGTACGGTGTGTCAGGGTTATGCTGGACATCCATTTTTTCACCCATTGCCGTTTCTGAATCCATAAATTTTAAGTAACCCATAATTTTAATGGATAAATGCCATGTTAAAATGATGTCAAGACTAATTGAGCTTTTATATAACTACTGTTTTTAATACAATTAAGCTTTGTAAAAGCTTTTTTTTTCGTGCTTCGCGTATATTTCTTTTATTAAATAAGTGTTTATATGCTAGTTCCATATAAAACAGTATCTTTTCATGTAACCCCTCTTACAAAGATATTGTAAATGACGTAACTCATCCCTTTACTTCATATAGTCTAAACAATTAACCAAAGTGTTTTAATTAGAAACGATTCGTAGCATTCTAGGACCCACATTATTTATAATGTACGTAAATGATATTCATGATAATGTTGACGGTAATATAGTCTGTTATGCAGATGATACCGCAATTATGTATGAAGGTTCTACATGGCTTGATGTATTTGAAAAAGCTGAAACAGGAATGCGAAAAATATCCACATGGCTATCCTATAATCTCCTCACATTAAACATTAATAAGACAAACTACATCTGCTTTCATAAAACAGCTAGTTCCGCCCCCAAACCAACCTTACAACTTCAACTTCATACATGTCTCCAAAAAAGTAAATGTAACTGTTCAGCCCTTACAAAAACAGATAAAGTTAAATATTTAGGAATTCTTTTGGATCAAAATTTAAATTTCAAAGCTCATATAAAATCAGTCTCAAGCCGAGTGCGCAAAATTATCAGTATAATGAAGCTACTAAAACAATCAGCATCTCTTAAGACTTTATATAGTGTATATTATGCTATTTGTCAGTCTATAATTGTCTACTGCATAAGCTCCTGGGGTAGTGCTTTAAAATCTCATTTGATTCAGCTCGAAAGAGCTCAAAGATCGGTACTCAAGGTGATGCTTAATAAACCTTTCATTTACCCAACCGTTATGCTCTATCAGGAAAGTAACGTCCTTACCGTACGTCAATTATTTTTCTTAAAAATGGCACTGAAAGCACACCAAAGAATAGCGTCCTCAGAAGAGTATAATGATCTGATTAATCGTAGAAACTTTAATGTTCCACTGCCTAGAATAAGGTCTTGTTTTGCTAGGCGTTTCAGTCCTTACGTTGAATTATTTATTTATAATAAAATTGCTAGTGCTTGTGATATTAAGCTTTGCTCGTTAAAAAAAGCTAAAACTAAAATTTCGTCATGGCTCGCTACCTTAGACTATAAAACCACTGAAAATATTTTATCACATATACAATAGTACCTATCATTATTCATTTTATTAATACTAACTGTAATTACAATAATAAAAAAAAATAAAATCAAAATTTAGCTATGTTTTAAAATTTAAATTTATTTTTGTTAACAGTAAAGAGGTAAATAATACCTCTTTACTGTTTTCTTGTTAAACGAGTGTCAACATTAGTCTTAAATTGTTAAGTCATATATCGGAACCCACGATACAGGAATACCTAGTGTGGGTACCACCAGAAGTAACAAAAATTGTGTATGTTATTTGTTAATAAATATCTTTTATCTTTTATCTTTAAAAAATTACATAGTACATACGTGTAGGCACTTGTAATGAATCTGTATAATTTAAATTTAAATAGATTACCACTTCCGTTTCCCACTTTCCACCCAATTCTTTAAACAAAGCGTGTTGGATGGCGGGACACAACGCCGCCTCGTTACTACAGCAAGGAAATGAATACATTAAATATTCATTTTTCGAATGGGAATCGAACCCACAACGCACGCTTGTGCTCTTGCGCGACGACTGCGGCCTGTCACGATAATAAGAGTATCATGATAATAGGAAGCACAAATATAATTATTATAGGAGGCATAAGAATAGTTGGTTATAAATATTTTTTTCTGTGGACAAATACAAATCTGTAGGTACATAACCAGCCATTAACAGAAAATAATCAAATATTTACATACCAAACACAATGTCCAACATGCACGAAGTGATATATGGGAAGACATCGAACTCAGATTTGCCAACTCTTTCCCCCATACGTTTCACCAATATAGACCCTTGCTCACCAAATACGTCTATATAGTCTTCTATGATGCGGTTATGGAATACGGGTAGAAGAAGTCGACGATGTACTTTCCATAAGTCCACTAAATATAAGTTAAAATGTTATATTAGGCATTTATAACAATATAAAAAAATCTACGGTTAGATACTTGTTGCTAAAAATAAGCACGTCGTCATTTTTAAATGAAATCTGTTTGAGGAAACGAATTCCCTTTTTTTATAACTTTCATATCTTGGACATAATAATATATAGAATGATGAATTTCGTGAAAGAAAAAAAAATCACAGGAAATTAGGCATACCTGGTGCTACAAAAAGACCGTTTCCAAGCCATTCTTGAAGAAATTTATATGAGAAATCTTTTTGAAGACTATTCTCTAAAATTTTTTGCACATCTTCCGGATACATTGTAACTAAAACAATTTATATATTTTTTTCTTATTATTCCTAATAATAATTAGTTAATTACTATACTATGAAATATATGATGAAAATGTTCAACATACCCACATATAAAGTCGGGCCAAGCCATATGCTACTTATACCACCGGAACCTTCAATCAACTGTGCAAGTGTCTGAATGTTTTTTAATATTTCTGAAATTATATTTACTATTATTCGTACCACTAGGTATATGAAGTTTTATATACAAAATTAGGTACTTATAGAAAAAGAAGTAATAAAATATAAAAAACAAATACTGATAATATTGTTTTTAGTTTTTTTTAGAGCTTTGTAAGAAAAAAAAGGAACCCTTATAGAGTCGAGACTCTTACGCGTTATCAATAATTATAGGTGCTTTCCGTAGTTACAGTTATGAAATTTGGGATAAAGTAAGAACAAAAAAAAAGGAAATAAATCCTTATTATATTTATAACATAAAGAAAAAAATATATTTTAATTTAAAAAAAACCCATAAATAAATATTTGTAGTCCATTTGATACAAAATAAGTGCGTACGGGCGTACGCACGTAAGCTAAGTTTGACAACTTTATACGCCGCCGCATAAACTAAACTTATCGTATCGTAGACCTACAGAAAGTGGGAAATTGAAGTTAAGAATAAAACTATTACAAACTTATAATTGCAGTTAATTTCATACATAATGAATGCCGCAAAACTTAATAATTTAATTTAATTTATCAACTTGTACTTTTAATGAACATAATTAATCTTCTGAGCCGGTATCCCATAACCATCCGTCTACAGTAAAACAGTTACCCACTGCGCCATAATGGCTTTTAAAGTTTTAATAGATATAAGCAAAGTAAGAAAATAAAAATAAATAAATAAATCTACCATTAAATTAAGATATTTTAAATTCCTGACAAATTTATGATTTAAACAAAATAAAAATAAATATTGTCACAATTGACAAACAACTATATGCCTATTATTAATCTGTATTCCTAGGAAACATATTGTTAACAAATTATTTGATAAAATATTAGAAAAATCTTACTCTCAGGTCCTCCAATAAACCAGTGACTATGTCCAACCACTGGCAGACATCCCACACTCGGTATGGTTTTACTGAACTCATATAATTGTTTTCTCTTACGACGAAAATATAAATAATATACACAACAAAATAAAGACATTAAAACTGCGACGAACATTTTGCACTTTATATAACTATAAATAAAATATATATTATATAACTATAAATATATATTTTTAATTTAAAGCATAATAAAAATTTGAGCAGTCGATACCAAATCTGCGAGTATACTGGTAGGCAGAAGAATACTTAATGTGATTATATTAACACCATAGCTATACTGCCAAGTTTATTTTATTCCATGCTGACAGATAATAAAATATTTTTTGTAATTTATTTTTAATTTTTATGGCCTTTCTTAGTTATTTTGTTTCTTTATATCTAAATCTGATAATAAATATTTATTGAATTTGCATAAACTTTTGACTCATATTCTTTATATTTTTAAAACAAAAAAATCCTTTCAAATCAAGATATGTTTTTTTCTTAAATTTAATCATCGTTAATATTTTGAATTATTATTCAAACATTTAATATTATAAATATATATTTTGAAACATACAACTTTTGATACGAATTTTAAGTATAATTAATTTAATAATAATAATAATAAAACTCTTTATTGTACACCCAAAAAAGAAATAGAAGAATACAAATAAAAGAATATGGTACAATAGGCGACCTCTTCGCTGAAATAGCGATTTGTTCCAGGCAATATTCCAGGCTTAATTTAAAAATAATTTATCTTCATCTTCAACGTTCTTTAAGAGAATATATCAACCCACATTGTAATTTGTGAGAGTTATAAATATGAAATTATATTACTCTAAAGTTTACAAAGCTCATATTTTTATAAAGGTTCATTTATTTCTTGGTATGGATTTTGACGATGAATGAGGTCGATGAAACGTACAGTACGGTCGACGAGTTGTGACCGCCCTGAAGTTAAAATGCTGCACAGATTGGATTTTTCTTACATCTGATTATTTTCTTACTGAGTGAACACTGCGCAAGAGCTTAGAAAACACAACTTTAGGGCGGCCACAACTTGTTGACCGCATTATATCTGGCTATCACGCAGAAATCTGCCGGCTCACGTTCGGGTGTTTGTGGGTTCAAATCGCTAGCAAGGAAAAGAAAGAAAAATCATACCCGACAGGAACTAGAAATATTTAAAATATTTTCGATTGATGTAAAAATGAAATATTAAGTATGTATGTTTCGTCGGAATGTGATAAACGCCCTGATATATATATATGAGATTTTCTTTATTTATATATGAAGAGCATAAGACATAAAAATCAACGCACATTCTTTTTTTGCATACAAACAATCAACAAATTATTATTATATGTATAGGTACATTTAGACATTTAAAAAACACGACTGCTTGAAAAAAAACCTACGCTCGTTTTTATTTCTTTTTGGTTGAAAAAAAAAACCAACCTAATATTTTATTAACATTAACACTCGAACGACTGTTAACCCTGATGAAATATTGGGCTTAGTTTTTTCCGTTATAGTTATTTATATACGAGTACAGTACATAATATGTACCTTAAAATTTAAAAAAATATAATATTAACATAACGTTCATATTAAATCTATAAAAAAATCTTTTATAATTAGAAACATTAAAATATACCAGATACAAGAAAATATCAATTTATTTTTGTTATTTATCTCAGTATATTCTACATCAATACAATCGATATGTGCTTTCTTATTATTACTTAGGTAACTAATATATCCATACTAGTACATATATAACTAATATTAAGCACTAATATATAAATTTTGTAAATTTTCGCCAATGAACATACAAAAACAATGCTCAAATAGCTAAAGGCTGGGTTTTAACAAATATTTGTAAGACATGTAAACTTACACGGACAACAGTGGTTGGCAATTGCGCTATAAATTAAGTGATACTCAGTTCAGTCGACATGATCGTCCATTCCTTATGTTCCATTTCTAAGTATATGTTGTTTAAGCTCGTTAATATACCTATTATATATGTGATATACCTATATATATATATGTGATATATTCAGAACAGAACAAATAAGTAAGTAATAATCAATTGGTAGTAACAGTGTAAAATTTCAGACTTTAATTTACATAAAGCCTTTGGGTCTTCTAGAACTGTATTTTTTTAACATATAAATTTTGATAAAAGAATACCTTTTAAGTATTTAGACATTAAAAAAAATATGAAGTTTTTAAACTTTACTTACTGTTTGAATTAAATGTTTTAATAATTTTTTTTCTTTCTATTAGACTTCGGAAACATGCTGGTTTTGATGGTTATTTTGATTATTATCTGCTGCTGTTGGATTTTTTTGATGGCACATTTCAAGAGACTGGATAAAGCTACAGCTTCACTGCCTATGCCAGCAGCTCTACCAGTCATAGGAAATGGTATGCTCTTTATAGGAAACTCAGAAAGTAAGAATTTTAACATATTTTCTTCTACTATATTAATATTACTGAAATAAAATATTTACTCATCTAAGATGAGTTTGTAAACATATCCAAATGTAGGTCTGTATTTAATATATATTTTATTTTACTACATAATATCTATATAAAAAAAATTCATTCACCATTGATTCATATAGATAAAGCTAAAAACTGCAAGCCGCAATTCACTAAGCCTTTGATTAAAATATTTTAAAATATATTTTCTACGTATAAATTTAAAAAAAAATCAAAATTAATTAATTTTAGAATATAAGTAAAACAATTCTATACTTATTTATTATTTCTACAGAAATTTTACGAAACCTTGAAGGTATTGCCAGTTTAGCGCACAAAAATAGCGGTGCAGTAAAACTTTGGCTTGGTTCTAAATTATATATTGGTGAGTACCGTATTTTAATTTTTCCTATGACCCGTGAAATATTATACTTTCCTGGATAGAGAAAGAGAGCATTCTTTCATTATTTTTGCCAACTTTTAACTCAGTGCGAGCTAAGCGATGAATCTCTCGTAGTCAAATCTCCTACACTGCAGCTCAATTTGACAAGCCTTAATTTGTTTTAAAGATAATGAAATTTGTAATTACAGCTATTGGAAATCCCGTAGACGCTCAAGTAATATTGGAAAATTGTCTCGATAAAGATGTAGTTTATCGATTTCTACGACCGTGGCTTGGTAATGGACTATTTATTGCTCCTTGTGAGTATTTGTAATTATCTAATTATTAAGTTTCTAGAATACAAGTACTTTCATAGGATAAACGCAAAAAATATTACTAATAATTATTTCACTATACAAAGAGGTGAAATTTTTGGTATAGAAAGAGAAAATATAATGTGAATAATCTTTATGAATTCGTTTCTTTATTATTTATTTATATTAAATCAAATCACGCTGTATCCCGCAGACAGCAGAAAATCAGAGTGAACCTAGTGTTAAGACACTCCGTTCTTCACTTTCTGCCGAATTCCGAAACTCAACGCCGCGCTTTGCCTCGACATCAGAGCGAAAAAATAGAAATATAAACGTAAATAAATATATCGTAGGTCGTCACATAGAACAAATATTAGTATGATACACACATGTTATGTGATATGGTTAATTGATAATTTAAGTATCTACTCATATGATTATATATATTACTACGTATATCAATTGTTTCTCCAAGGCCATCGTAGCACAATGGCACAGCATCTCGCTGTAAACGGTGGACTGTAACGGTTGTGGGTTCTAATCCCACTAGGGGAAGTAAGTTATTCCCATTTCCTCGCTTTGACAATAAGGCGTTACGTTTAGTTACGACACTGAACACGCAATGTCTGAAAAAATAGGCGTAATGTGCACAACGGAGTATTTTAACACTAAGTTTTCTCTGTCTATGTGTAATACGCAGGATACAAATATCAATTATATTATAGTCAGATTTAACTATAATATATTATTTACTTATGCGTGTTAATTGGCGAAATTATAAAGTCACGTAAGCCAAGCACCAACCAAGCATGTACCTATAACAATTTCGTCACTAAGTACCGTTTCAGTTTAGAGGAATCATTATAACACAATGTGTAGTACATACGTAGTCAAATTCGCAATTTTAGCCCCCCTTAAATATTTGTTTTATTTTAATTTATTTATTTAATATATTTTTAAAGTAAATGTATAACTAAATATTTTGTAAATCTATCAAGCGTCTTGTTGCCGATACCTGAACCGAACAAAAACTAGAAAAAATAATCATGTTTATTATATGGGAGCTCCCTTAAGTACATTTTCAGGACGGAGCCCTAAAAAGTAGATGAGAGAAGTGTTATAGTTATTTTAATTTCTCCCCTCTGGTGCGAAAAGTATCTCGAAAATTGAACTGACATAGAGAAATGGAATTTCTTAACTCTACGTAATCTCTGCTTACTCTGCTATATACGATAAACTTAATAAGTACATTAATTTTCAGTAGGCTTATGGAAAGCCCATAGAAAAGTTTTGCTGCCCGTATTTCATAACAAAGTTGTCGAAGAATATCTGGGTGTTATTTCAAAACAGGCCGATGTGCTCATAGAACGTTTAAATGAAAAATCAGGGAAAGAGGAATTTGATGTCCTCAGCTACGTATCTGCTTGTACATTGGATATAGTATTCGGTAAGGGCTTTTCACTTATATTCTTTAATTATTAATTATTTATAAAATTATTTTTTTCAAATTTGTCTTATATTATAAACAAATGACAACGTCTAAAAGACAAAGAATTTTCTAAGCATACTTTACATGTTTTTTGTCAGTAACCTCTAATTTTCAACCATCAGAAACTGCCATGGGTGAGAAAATGGATGTCCAGCACACTCCAGATACTCCATATCTTAAGTCACGTCACACAGTCATGACGATATTAAACAAACGCTTGTTCAAGGTCTGGCTGCAACCCGACTGTCTCTTTAACCTCACCTCTTACGCGAAGCAGCAGAAGGATAATATTGAACTTACGCATAAATTCACAGACGAGGTATGTAAGGAATTTCCTGACTGTTATTTTTGTTAAAAAAATGTGAAAATCAAAAACATTGACTAAAACAAGAACAACGTAGCATTTGATCGAAGCTATAAATTTACATTATAGCCATACCTATTATTTTTTATATAGGTGGTCCGGAAAAGAAGATTACAATATGAAGCGAAAAAATATGAAAATAATGAAGACACAAAATCTGGTAAATATTTAATTTTTACAAAAAAAATATAATAATACAAATTATTTTAAGTATCCTTCTAGTATTTTTCTGAATGTAAGTCACATTTAGAAAAATACTTAATTCTAGCTTAACCATTAAAAAAATTAAGCGTTTGCTTATTTTATTTAAATATAAAGTAAATAAACGTCTTGTTTGCAATTTGTGGTCATTTTAATCACCATAAAAACTGAACAATGGACGCCTTGAATACAGACAATATTACTTACTGAACAAACTCTATAACTAGATTTTACTACATTGAACTACAAAGTAATATAAGAATAGAATTAAAACATTATTTTAAAAAATATGCCGTGTGTCCCCGGCTTAGAATAGGATCACTCTGGTACTGGTGGTGTCGTAAGAGGCTAAAGTACCAGTGGGAGAGTCACGTCGCCAGCAATGGCAACACGCATGGAATCAGGGATCATCAGATTCTTATTTTTGAATTATAGATAGAGAGAGTTTTCATCAATCTTTAAACACTAGTTTTCATTTTTCTTAATTAGGTACTCCTACTTAAATTAATCTTTATATATATAAAATCGAAAGGTCACTCACTCATCACGAAATCTCAGAAACTACATGTACTAGGAATCTCAAATTTTGTATAGGAGTTACTTATAGGACGTAGGTGCTCGCTAAGACGGGAATTTGCAATATTCGACTTCGAAGGGGTTGTTTTTGGGGTTGAAAGTTTGTATGAAACTTTGTTACTACAAATGCTAGGAGTCTCAAATTTTGCATAGACGTCACTAGGACGTAGTCATGGAAACAGAAATTAATAATAACATAGTTCACGCGGGTGTAACCGCGAGCGGGCCGCTAGTAATGAATATAATTAAATTATTATTATTAAACGTGCATATAAAGTAGAGTTTCGCAATGCATGGGCTTTAGACAATATATATGTGAAAATAAATACCCAATACAAGAAAACATAACATGAAAACGTTACATACAATGTATTTTTTCTTTTTCATATTTTTATGTGCAGGACTTAAATAAAATAACATATAATAATTTTTACTAAGAGTGTTTCCTCTGTAATTGTTAGCTTTTTATTACGAGTACATAGAATACAATTTTATGACTTAACCGCCTTCTTGCACATGAGCTCACTTCTTAGGGTAAGTTGCGATAGTAAAGTAAAAACATAATATGAATTTGCTTCTACATTAAAATTTTTGAAAATCTAGTCTTATTTTTTTTTAATTATTTTTAGATTTCCGATCATTGAAAATAAATCAATATTTTCACGCTCGGGTGAGATAAAGCATGACGTTGAGTTCTGGTACTCAATACGAAATGTCTCGAATTCGTATTGAAAATGAAGAACGGAATGTCTTGCCTCTAGGTAGGGTCTCTCTACCTTATACTTCAGTTAAAAACTGTGTAAATAGTATATTCTATTTTTTTATATAAATATCACATTCACGTTTACACACTTAAAGCTTTCACCTATTCTTTTTAGCATATGTATTTTTTAATTGTTTAGGTATCTATTCAAATTATGTTTATTAAATAATTAATTAAACATAAATTTAATTAAATTTTCCTATTATTTCTGATTTTTATGACTACAACAAAATAATATTATTTATGTTTACTACATGACTACTTTAACTGTCCTTTGTTTTACAAAGTAGAAATATATTTGAACTTTAATAAATAATAACTATATATTATACCTAAAATAAAAATATACCTACTCACGAGGTTATACCTTAGTTTATACCTAGATATAAATTTACTTATACAAGGGTAGGCAGAGGGAACCTCGTGTTAACTATGTATCCCACTTTCCGCCGAATTCTGAGAGCATTGAGTGTTGAGCGGCGGAACTGAACTCCGCGCTTTGCCTCGACATCAGAGCGAAGGTATGAAAGAAATGTGTAATAAATAAAAAAAAAATTACAGAGGATAATTTTAGAGCTGTTCTTGACATGTTGTTCGGTCGAGAAATCGAATTCACAAACGAAGAGTTACGAGAGCATATAGACTCCATCACGATAGCTGGTAATGATACTACTGCTTTGGTGATCGCTTACACACTGGTCTTGCTTGGTATACACCAGGATGCACAAGAAAGAGTATTGGAAGAGTAAGTGGAATTTTGTCATTTCTGTCAGATATCGTCAGCTTAGAGCGTAGACCTGCTAACAGCAAATTTTCAGATGAGACATGAAACGTTTTTAAAAACGGTTTTTACAATTTCGATAATTGATTTGTATTTTCCATTATAAATATATGAAAAAAATAAAGATCCATTTTGTATTTTTTTATACTTTAGAATGGTACAAAATGGAGAGAATGTAAAGACGGATTTAGCAGATTTATACTCTAAGCCGACGATAGTATAAATTCATGATCCTTGTTTTTCAGCTTCACGCTTTGTTTTTTACCTGTGAAAGGGTAGACAGAGAGAACCTAGAGTAAAGATACACCGTTCCGCTTTCCGTTCGAATTCAAGACAATGTTTTTTGAGTGGTAGAACGTTATGCCGTATTTTGGTTCGTAGACAAGGGACATGTAAATAATTAATTACCTTAAATGGAAATCGAACCCACAGAGGTACAAGGATGTGACTGTAATGCAATAGTTGTGGATACGATCCCCGCTTGAAGGAATAAATTATTGTTTGTTAATATTTTTATTTCTTCGCTCTGGCACTAAGGCAAAAACCCGGCTGAGTTTCGGCACTCAAGACGCAATGCCAATGCCGCAAAAAATTCGGCGGGAAGTGGGAAACCGAGTGTCTTAACAGTAGGTTTCCTCTGCCTACCCTGCTGTAGGTATGCGGGATACAGCGGGAAGCTAATTTATTTATTTATTTAAGATTGAACGTAATGTTTATTTATTATACTTTTAGACAAAAATATATATTTGGCAACTCTAAATCTGGAGCTACTAAGGATGACCTTCATAAAATGAACTATTTGGAGAGAGTAATAAAAGAGAGTATGCGACTCTACACAGTTGTTCCAATAATAGCGAGAAATATTGACAAACAAATTTATTTACGTACGTATCTTTGGTATTTTTGTACTTAAAAAATCAACTTCACGCTGCATCCCGCACATAGCAGGGTAGTCAGAGGGAACCTAATCCTAAAACACTCTGTTCCCCATTTTTCGCCGAATTCTGGAGGCATTGCGTGTTGAGTGGTGGAACTCAACACCGCGCTATGACTCCACACCATAATATTTCATTTCCCGACCCGATATATGACCCCGTAAATTAATTTAATATTAAACATAATATGAATGTAGAACGTTTTACGTTACACATTCTTATGGTTCTCTTGATATCAAGAAGAGAAAGAAGCCTCTTTCTTGTAACAGATAACTAATATTGTGAGACGTTCTTTTTAAGTAACAAAATTATTTTAACAGTATTAAGGAGGAAGCCAGAGTTTGGTCATTAACATTCTCCCTTTCGTTTTCCAGCTAACTGCAAAGTGACAGTACCAGCAGGTGCAGGAGCCGTAATTGGGCCGTTTGCGATTCACCGTTCGAAACTAGTTTGGGGTCCTGACGCTGATGAATTCGATCCGGACAGATTTCTTCCAGAACGCTCTGTTAATAGACATCCAGCTGCATTTATACCTTTCAGTTATGGCTCTAGAAATTGTATAGGTAGATATTGTTTTTTAAATATTCTTTTATATTTATTCATTCTGTCATACCAAAATTTAAAACAATCACTAGATCAATAGGTTAGGTACCCAACTCTTTTTTTTTTAACACACATATTTTTTTATATTTGTTACCTATTATAATTTACTAAAGAAGAGATGATTTAAATTTTTAATTATTCAAAGTTAATATTGTTATTGTATAATTTTATTTTTAATCGACTTCAAAAAGGAGGTTCCCAATTCGGTTGGTATATTTTGTTAATGTCGACAGCGAGACGTATTGCCAAATGTATATATGCCACAAAGACTATTCGTTTTGCAAGACATAAATGTTTTGTTTTCTTTATCTTTTACAGGAAGGAACTTCGGTATGATTATAATAAAAAGCGTAATTTCCAGCATTGTGAGAACATATAAAGTACAGGCGAATGAAGTGGGACCTCTCAAAGTAGAAATGCTTCTGTTCCCAGTTAGAGGTCACCAAATAAAAGTGCTAAAACGAGACATTTAAGAATATAATTATATTTTATTCCATAATAATATATGTTTAATATTATTTTATTGTAATTTTAAAGAAAAAAAATTAAATAAAAATTATTTTTTTACGGTTTTGTTTCTGTTGTAACCTCAATTGTAGTATTGTGAATGGTTGTTAGTAGAGACGGAGTGGGTAAGGTGTGTTCAGTGTTAAAATCGAAAGAAACTAAGTCCTCATGGTCTATGACGTCACGAGAATCGTCCACACCGCAAGTGAGGAACTTGTTATAATGGCTTAGATCCAGGAAACCGACGCCACAAGGTCGGTCGATCAGGCGTGAAGTCATTATACCTTGCACGTAGCCAGAACATACGAGAACTGTTCCCAAGTCATCCTGGGGAGTAAAATTATGTATGATATTACGCTTTAATATACACACTGGTCTTAATCGTAATAATAAGAAAGGAATATTTTTTTGCCTTAAAATATTAAAGAGCCTTAGATTATTGTCTTAAAACATTACAGAGTTACAACCTTAAATTCGGTTTTATTTTTAATTTTTTCAGCTTCAGGGTAGACAGGGGACCTAGGAGCCGAGTGTTAAGACACTTCGTTCCCATTCACGCAATTATATTCCTCATTTTCCACCAGATGATGGAGGCATTGCGTGTTGAGTGGTGGAATTTAACGCAGCGCTTTGCCTCGTTACCAGAGCGAACTAATAAAAATATTAAATATTTTATTTCCTCGAGTGGGGATCGAACCCAGAACCATAACGAGTACAGTCACACGCTTGTGCCCCTGCACCACAACTGGCCTGGATCTTTAACTGATTCATAGAAATCTTGTAAGATCGTAGGTATCTACGTGTATCGCTTACAATGAATTTTATATTAACTATCATAATGATTCATTTAAACACACAAAAACACTTTGGTTAAATAATGAGTAAAACGTTTGTGGAAAAGTAAACAATTCTCATCATCTTATATAACAAGCAAAGAAAATATTTACAAAATACGCAATAGTATAGAGGCCAGTGGTGGCGCAGGAGCTCAAAGTGTGACTGTGAACTCGATTGATTGTGGGTTCGATCCACACTTGAGGAATTTTTTTTATTTTTCCCTAGCCTGAACTATCCCATTATTGGGCAAAGGCCTCCACTTCTTCCATTCGGGTCTATTTCGCGCTATTGAGCACCAGTCAGGCTACCCTTAGTATACCCGGGGTATTGTGGTCGAGGAAATGAAATATTTATTAATATTTTTATTTATTCAGAGCGAAGAAAAAGCACGGCGTTGTATTCTGCCACTCAACACACAATGCCTCCAGAATTCGGCGGATAGTGGAACAGAAATGTCTTAACACTAGGTTCCCTCTGCCTACCCCACTGTGTGCGGGATACAGCGTGAAGCCGATTTTTTATTTGAACATCTGTAGAAGAGTAAACAATTCTCATCATCTTATATAACGAGCAAAGAAAATATTTACAAGATACGCAACAGGAAATCGTGGCGTAGTATTGTCTCGCTACTTCAACCTTACAGTAAATAAAGCTCATATAACAAATATACATTATATGGGTAGATGAAGACGTAAACAAATAACTTACTGGACATAACGCTCCATGCTTTTCAGACTGTAGGGAAAAATAAATATTTATTAAAGTAAAACTTCTTAACTTTACAAACTTATATATATACTATTGGACCCGAACGCGGCTACGCCCGCTTGAACTATACGAATATTTTATTAAATATATTTATGAAATTATTTTCAGTTTTCAATAGAGAGATGCGTTAAGCAAGCTCATTTTAGGTCACGTTTTCTAACAACAAACTTTGCAAATCGTTGCTTAGCAACGACGGTTGTTATTAACATGGCGGAATAAATTGCATGTCAAATTAATAAGTATTTCAATATATTGGTATATATCGATAATATTACAAATATGAGAAAAAAAAGTATCCTATGTTCATCCCGAGACCCTCAAGTATCTCTATATGAGTATTTTATCACAATTAAATTAGCGGTTTGGCCCTGCTTGCGTAAAATACAGACAGACAGACAGAGTTACTTTCGAATTTATAATATAGGTATGGATGTGGATATGGTAGATGTCAGTTAATAAACATTGAAAATATAACCAGTATCAGACAATAATGAAGTTTTTTATGCTAAAAATCGACTCTATCTTGTATTGGAATATAAATACAACTTGACCAAAACGTAAATATATGTAATATTGTACTTGATTTTATGTATTTTAGATTATTATATTATACTAAGTCATTAAAATAAAATTAAAAAATTCAATTTTTTCATTGTTACCTTACACTTAGGCTGTTGAATACAAAGATATTTATTTTTATTATTCCACATTTTGTAACATCGGTCTGTTGGTAAAATAGAAACATCCATTCTGTACAGGCGTATAAGCAGAGGAATCAGATAACCCTATAAAACACAACTCTGATATAAATTTTAAATTCACACCATAAAAGAAAAAAAAAATTGTATATGACTGTAAATGCGACAGGTTCTGGGTTCGATTCCCACTTGAGCAAATAAAATATTTTATGTTTACATTTTCTTCGCTCTGGTGTCGAGGAAAAGCGCGGTGTTAAGTTCCGCTGATCAACACGCCATGCTTTCAGAATTCAACGGAGAGTGGAGAATGGAGTGTTTTAACACTAGGTTCTCTCTGCCTACTCGGCTCTGTGCAGGATAGGGTAGGGAGAAAAACTGTATAGTAGCATAGAAAATTAAATAGAAATAGAGGCTTACGTTGCGTCTACTACCCCAGCCATAAAAACGGCACGTAGGATCACCGATTCGTTTATCCAAGTCACTTACAACACCATAACGAACTCTGTTTACTATATACTCAGTGCTTGGCTCTCGGTGGTGGAAAGAAAACTGTTGGTTAAGTACCAATAGAGCCAAGTTATCTGTTGAGCACTCTTGAAATCGTAAAGTGTGGTTATATCCTAAAAAACAAATTCTAATAATTCTGATACCGTAAGCAAAATATGATCACAAAATAATTATTTTTTCTCTTCTCCGCCATGTTTTTGAAGGTGGATAGCTTAGTAGCTTGAATATGAAAATTATATCTTAATTTGCTATTTTTGTATTTCAAAAGTCAACATTTTCTTTAATATTCATTTTGTACAACGAGGATATCTTGTACTCGAACTCGAGTGGCTGACCGGCAGTGAGTATAATGACAAATTAGTATTTTATATTGACCCTTTTTTTTAAATTACGTACTAAATTCTTCTATTTATTACTTACTGGCCTTTCAGATATTTTTTACCTTTATGTATGCAGAGGTGATGAACTAGCCGATCCGTTCCTGTATTTTCTAGAAATCTGTGGGTACCGCCGAATACCTTAAACTTATACCTTTCGCCAAAAACACATATGGCTGGTGTTATAACAACGTGTGCTTCTATAAGTGCTCCTACGCAAAACAGCATAGCGTGAGACAAATAGTGTACCTATTGTATAAGATAGGAAAAACATACACATGTAAAAAAAATTCAAATTTAAAGGTTTTAAATACATATTTTTTATCTGTGTTAAACTTACTATAAATTGACCTTCTGTAACTTTAGCAGGCACCCCTTGAAAACCGGCAGCATTATTGAAATCTATATCCACTATAAAGACAATTTTCATATTAATGACGAATTGGCATGTCTTTAGTCGTGATAATACGCATTTTTTTACTCATAATTTCACAAAATAATTTTAAAAAAAAAACAACTTAGCTTAGGAAATGTCGCAGTAGGCGCTTTAAAGTTAATTCATAGTATCATTTGGTCTGTTTTTTTCTTTTAGATTAAATTCATCTCCTTTTTACGTTTAAAAATAATAAAGTCTGACGCATTTGATGTGTTCATAAATCTAGTGTATTTATCGGTATTTTTTTATCACCCTAAAGGTTAAAAATATGAGATGAAATAATTACACATTGTTGCTATTCCTCCAATTTGACCTGCACCCATATTGGAAACTAATGTATGTGTAGCGACACATAAAGCAACAAAGTTACAATAGAAATATAAAAATGTACTGCGTTTATAGAGCAATTTCATTTGTAGCAGTAAATTCAAAACATGTCTAATTAAAAACCAGTTCTACAGTTTATTGCTACAATGAAATACCTGTATACATTATAGTATTTGTATACAAAGGTATGTCTAATATTACATACCAGCGTTGCTAGAAATCCCAAAATTTAAATATCCCGAGCAGGACAGACATGGACGTTCTTTTCGTACATTATTCCATCCAACTTTGAGAATTCTTTTTCAATTAGGTACTTAAGTACTTATTTTTTTTATGAATTGCTAACAATTCCAAAGATAAAAATTCCGCTTTTTTCCGAGAGATCATGTAGATCTTGTGCATGTTATAATTGATACCTATTGAATAGAAAATATATTTGAATTATCTTTAATATCATTACGCAACTATGATATCGATAAAGACCATCAATTATAAAAAAACTGTTTGAAAATTGCTGTCAGTAGAAAGCAATGTTCAATATTGTTGCAAATAATTTTGAAACTGCCATCACTTATAGATACAATACCGTTGTAAAAATCCAATATCAGAATCAATATACTACGCTGTTGGATACTGGCGTAGATATTATTATTGTTATAATACTATATAGCTAGCTAGCTGCTATATAGCAGTAGAGTACGGTAGAGTAGAACTAACATAATTATTAATGTTCAAATTGCAAATAAATAAGACTGGAACATCATCTGACATACGTAAACAAAAGGAAAATTTCTACACAAATAAACATCGCCTTTATTTTTTCTTTGAAAATGCATTTGTGATAAATTTAATAGTTATTATACAGATGATTTGATAAAATTAATAATTTGATAAAATAATTATATGCTAGTGTTACTATTTATATTATTAATTAGGATATGGTAGAAATTGGAATTTGTAGTCCGAATAGAAATGTTGTGAGCACAATATTATCTATACTTTTATGTACTTATTGATAAATGTAAAATATTTTTTATTGATAGTCCAATGTAAATTGATTTTATATTTGCAGTCGAAATTATTATAAATATCTAAGTTAAAGAAAAAAAACATACAAACGGTGAATTACAGATTATAAATAGACAAATACCTTTGGGTATACGTATTCTGTGCACAGAATGACAGAGCTGCCAAACCGAGATTGACAAAAAGTCTAACATTTTGTTAAATGAAATATTTGTTTAATGTAAATATTCAAATAACAAATCGTATTATCTA